>CM032228.1:85475000-85652500 GCA_019009955.1 Riptortus pedestris
TCGAATTAAGTTTCAGCTGGTGGTGACGAACCTTAAATTCGATATTCCTCAAGGAGGTGGTGGATAACGGTGAAGAACCCCCCCACCGAACCTTATGAAGCTCTTAAGAACTCGACTTCTGCACCGGTAGCGCGGGAAATCTGAAAACCCAGCAGAATTCGCGTCTTTAGGAGGAGAGGCGCCTGGCTGAAGGAGAAATACTGTCCCAGCTTCTCTACGAGCTGAAACGTCCTCGGAGGTACACCTCTGAGTCCATGGACGTTTTAATAAAAGAAACGAACAATGTGGCTGAGGGCACTAAGCCCAAGCCACATGCAGGCAACGATTAGCTGTGACCACTGATCCCTCCGTGGATTAAATTGAGCAGAAATGGCCGAGCAGAATTGACCGAGGTGTACGAACCAATACCATCCACGAGGTACGCACACAAACGCACCTAACCCCGAAACCCTCACAACTATCTCACCTGGAGGAAACAATCCAGCAGCATATGCCGATACGTGAATGAGCTTAAAAAACGCCAATTGGCGCGATGGCAACGAGAACGATCCAGGCACTCCCTGGGGCCGGACCCGGTCACCAAGCCGTAATCGAGAATGGTGCTATTTCCATCAAACCTTCCGCGAGAAGGCCCGGAAATTCCGGCAACCCTGCACATGGAAGCCTCCTCCTACGAACCAGGGAAACTAATAGCCGCGGCCGAGATGGCGGACTCCATCGCTGAGGCCAATCACCGTCGATTGTTTGTGAGGGAGAAGGACACGGGTGACTGATATCTCGTGGACACCGGTGCATGCATATCTGTCATCCCGGCCAGGGACCGCAGGCAACCTACTAACTTCCCTCTGTACGCGGCCAATGGTACCCTTATCAGGACGTACGGTGAAGTCAAGAAGACTTTAAACGTAGGACTCAGACGGCCACTTCCGTGGACTTTTATTCTGGCGGACATCAGCAGCCCCATCGTTGGCGCGGACTTTCTGTTTCATCACCACATCCTCGTTGATGTCAGGGGTCGTCAGCTTCTCGACGCGAAGACCGGACTTACTTCCAAGGGCACCCTCGCTAATTCCAATCTACCCACGATCTACGCAGTTGCAGGTGGCGAGTGGTACTACAACCTCCTACGGAAGTACCCATCTATCACCCGCCCTTCCACCGTCCTGCAGCAACCGAAGCACGGCACTTCATTGAGACCAAAGGACCGCCTGTTACGGCGAAAGCTCGACGCCTTCATTCAGAAAGATATAAGGCCGCCAGGGAGGAATTTCTAAAAATGGTCGACGAAGGAATCTGTCGTCCATCCAATAGCCCGTATTCTAGTCCATTGCATATTGTTACGAAAAAGGATGACACGATACAATTCTGCGGGGACTACCGTAGGCTCAATGAGCAAACAGTCCCCGATAGGTACTGCGTGCCGAACATCCAGGACCTCAATACCAACCTTCGAGGAAAAACCTGCTTCTGCAAACTTGACCTGAATAGAGCTTATTACCAGGTGCAGGTAGCGGTAGATGAAATAAATAATACGGAAGTTATAACACCATTTGTAATCTTCGAATTCATCGTCATGTGTTTCGTCATGCGGAATGCAGACCAGACGTTCCAGCCTCTCATGGACAGCATATTGGCTCTACCTTATGTTTTTGTGTATTTTGACGACATACTGGTAGCATCCACCTCTGAGGACGAACATCGGTTTCAGTTGGACGAAGTCTTCCGGATACTAAGCGATCACGGTCTTACTATCAACCCCAACAAATCGGAATTCTGTAAACCTGAAATCGAATTTTTGGGATTCCTCGTAAGTTCCCAGGGGATCAAACCTCTTCCAAAAAAAGTTATCATGATTGCAGAGTTTCCCCGACTCAGCAACAAGGGACAGCTTCGTCGCTTCTTGGGAATGCTCAACTTTTATAGACGGTTCATGCCTAATGCTGCAGACCACCAATGCCCCCTACACGCACTCGTCGGCAACAACAAGAGAAGTGACTCCACTCGAATGGACCGAAGAAGCTGACTCGGCGTTTCGTCAGTGTCAACAAGACGTCAAACAGGCCCTCATCTTGTCACACCCCTCTGACGATGCCGAACTCACACTTGCTTGTGACGCTTCGATCACGGCGATTGGAGCAGTTCTTCAACTACGCGATGATCCTGGATGGAAACCTCTCGGATTCTTTTCCAAGGCCCTAACGAGTGCTGAGCAAAGGTATTCGACGTACGACAGGGAGCTTATAGCCATCCACCGAGCACTCCGGCACTTCAGACCCCTTCTTGAAGGACGTAACTTTGCCATCCTCACTGACCACAAACCTCTAGTTCACATGTTCCGACAGCGCCCGGAAACCGCTACGCCCATGCGTATCAGGCTCGTTAATTTCATAGCCAATTTACGACGGACATCCGACATGTGGCAGGGAGGGACAACATGGTGGCAGATACCCTTTCAAGGATGGAAGAGATATCACTCCCCGACGATATGGAGACGATTGCCATGGAGCAAGAAGCTGACTCCAGCATCCCTGAATTGCTTCGCAACCCGGCACTAACCCTCAAATGGATGGACACGCCACAGTGCACGAAGCCCCTGCTCTGCGAGACTACCACATCCAGAGTTCGCCCCTATCTGCCTGCATATTTGAGTCACGCCATCTTTAAGAAGCTCAGATCCCCCCCGACGACTCCTTACCCAACGCTTCTTCTGGCCTAGTATGCAGGTAGACATCGCCTCCTGGGCACGCGGCTGTGTGGCCTGCCAACGCAGCAAAGTATACCGCCACACGGTTACTCCACCAGGCTCTTTTATTCCAGTCGGCCGCTTCGAGCATATCCACGTTGATATTATCGGACCTCTTCAGTCGTCGGCTGGCAAACGTTATTGCCTAACTATGATCGATAGGTTCACCCGGTGGCCTGAAGCTGAACCACTCGCAGACATTAGCGCCGAGACCATCGTCAGGGCTTTGCACAGCACTTGGATTTGTCGTTATGGTGTCCCAACAAGAATAACTACAGACCAAGGCCGCCAGTTCGAAAGCGAACTCTTTCGAAATCTGACCCAGATTCTGGGTGTTAAACGCTGTAGGACGACAGCCTACCATCCGCAGAGTAATGGGTGCGTCGAAAGGTGGCACAGAACGCTCAAGACAGCCTTAACAGCTCACCTAATCAGCTCAGCCAAATGGACCGATGCGCTGCCTACAGTGCTTCTCGGTTTGAGAGCAGCTGTACGGGAAGACAATAACAGCAGTGCTGCAGATTGTGTGTTCGGACAGCCCCTCCGTTTGCGAGGCGAGTTACTCACAACCACCCAACGGACTGACGACACTGACGAGTTCCTGCGGACACTGAGGGACAGCATGAAAAACATACGTCCAGCACCTCATCGATCAAGCAATAAACCAATTTTTGTCCCGGAGGATCTAAAGAACTGCAGGTAAGTTTTCTTGAGGGACGATGCAATTCGTCAACCATTGATGCCGCCATACTCTGGACCACACCTAGTCATAAATAGACAGCTCAAGACATTCACCATTCAGCTTCCCTCCGGCCCGAAGATTGTCTCTATCGACCGCCTGAAACCAGCATACACCGTCAAGGACCCAGCTCAACTAACCCTAGCTCGACCACCAGCGCAGACACCTTTTACTTTGCCATCGACAGCACCACTGCCACGCCATCCAGCAACGACTCAGCCACCCGAGCGGAACCATCCCTTCGGACTCGCCAGGCCGAATCGTCCGTCTTCCCGTCCGCTTCCGTGACTGAGCCGTTGGGGGGAGTGTTGTAGCAGCCTTTTTAGTGTCACAAGTGCAACCTTCCCTAACGGTTATTTACCCGCTACAGGTAGTCAGTTTTGCCCAAAAAAATAAAATAATTAATTAGGATAAATCTACCGGGCTACACTGCGGTAACCAGACAATAGACTACCCTTTTTTAGTGTGTATTCAACCTCTCTCTCGTGTGCACGTGCTCTCTGCTAATGAACAGAATTAACAGTCTTTAACATTTTACGATTCGATAAATAATAACGGAGATATTTTGAATTTTCTAAACCCCCATTATTCATAGTCCAATTTTTGCAAATCACAGATATCTTCTTTAGTGTTGAATAAAACGGTTAAATGTCGACTATGGTGTAGATCAAATTACCGTTTTCAAACAAGAACGTAAACCATTATGTGATAACGTCATCGCACAACCAATTTACATGTTTCCCGCATAATAAAGGCCCCATGGACACAATATTTAGAATTTAAGCTTAGAATAATGAGGTTCATGTTACATATATATATATATATATATATATATATATATATATATATATATACATATGTTACATATATATGCTTATTCATATTAGGGCATAAATAGGAGTAGGGGTTTACTGAAAGCTGAAAACTAAAAATTTCAAATATCTGGGTTAATATTAATCTTAGAGAAAATATGTATACAACAACATTTATAAGCAATTAATTTCACAATAAAATTAATTCTAAACACTTTTTCGATCCGACGTACAATAGTGGACAAATTTCGAAATTTTCCCCTCTAAACTATATAATATATATATATATATATACACACACACACATATATTAGTTAAGGCGCTCAGGAAATCATTAGAGGCAAATTGATGACGGTATTTCTTTTGGCAAGGCTTTTATGTGCACTATATGTTAACATTTCTTCATTTCCTTGTTTAGGTCATATACCTGGATATTTGGCAACTAAAGCGAGAATTTTTTAGCCTTGAAGATTAAAAAGAAAAAAATAATTCCTGATCAACCCGTCTGCACTTTTGAAAAGGGGAAATCTGCTAAAATATTGTGGGCAATATTAGTCATAGTCATGGATAGCATTCATTCATAGTTATTTAGAACTATTACTCAGGGAGCTATGGAAATATTTAGGCAGAATAATGAACCTGAATTTTATTCAATGCAAGGCTGTCAGAGATTTAGCAGATTTCCCTTAAGGGAAATCAGCTATTGAGGTCGTACTCATGACGCGAGTTTCGAAAAATTTCTTCAAATGTCCATCGATCCTTCGTAGTAGATGACGAATATGAGGTCCGTTCAAAATTTAATATATATATATAATATATATATAGATATATATATATATATATATTAGATATTCGTCCTGTTACCGCTCTTACGGTTGAAATTATTGTTTAATCGTTACCAAACTCGATATTTAGTCGTTCTATGTAAAAAGAAAGATCAAGTTTCGTCAACGGCTGAAATCGGACCAGTGGGTGGGGGGTTTTTGAGGGGGAAATTTTTGAAAAATCGAAATATGTCCGTTACTAATAACTCCGTAACTTATACGTCGAATCGTTATGTGTATAGAATAAATCTTAATGCAAATTAAATGTACTATAAATATTGTTATATAGATTTATTCTCTATCTTGAATATTAACTGAAATATTTGCATTTGTATTCGGCATGTGCTCGGCAGCAGTGGCTGGCTATGTTCGGACTTTCCGCCGTGAGCTTTGGCGGCCGTTTTCGTAACTATTCGTCCCTCGTGAATAGGTTTAGAGGTTTCTTACTACTACAGCTGTTATTAGGCAGATTTCTCTATTGTAAAACTTCACGTGGGAAATCTGCTTAGTTTACGCAGCCCCTGCGTGACGGACTTTTGTTGGTTAGGAACGTCGTAGTTTGAATTAGGAACATTGTTTTGTCACAAGCAATAGTCACTCACTAGTGACCGAAAATTTAAAGTTCATTGGAGGACATGAAAAAATTGTCATCCCGGAATTACAAGAGAGTTTTTGATTATATTATTGTTTCTCTCGCTTCCATCGCAAACCAAAAGTTCCTATTTTCTAATAGGAATCAGAACAGAATATCTTGGGATTTTTGGACGCTACTTTTTACCCCTCTAAAATTTAAAAATTAATTCACATATAAGTACTAGAATAACAAATTACTCACCTTTTTCAATAATGCTCATTTGCGCCCTATGATATATATCCACAATATATCAATTCAGTATAGACCAGTGAGAAGAGGAATGCCATCCAAGTGACTCAGATGGGGTTGTTTAAACTACTACAGCACAGTAAACAAGTTGATACTGTTTCCCAACTAGCAACATCAACAACGCACAGTGCGGAAATACTATCTTTTTACATACTTTTGGACAGCCTAAATAACGGGTTTTTTCTTATTGTGTGGTAGCATCAGGTTCATGGTCTACCAGGTAATGAATGACTAAATATCCCAGAATTATTATTACTTCATGAATAAGAAAATATGGTTGATTTGGTATAGAGAAGAAGGTGGCCATGATGATGGGTCTTCTTTCAATAACTCATATCAGTTCCAAGCAGACCTTCTACAGGAGAGGGTGCATCGAATGTAGGATCAGCCAACTTTAAAGGGGGGAACAAAGATGGATACTAAAAGAACATGAACAGGTTAGGTTTATTTGTGATTACAAATGGTGGAGAATTTTAGATTACATTACCCCGCGGAGTGGTTAGCTTCAACTTACTCACCGTTACTTGCAGAGATCTTAAAAGAAGAATCGTAAGAGGCATATCATTAATATGTACGTGTTACTTAAGTGGATTAACTTGGGCAGTTGCCAAAAGATTGAGATGATCAGCAATTCTTCCAAAGTTTATGTGCTCTAAGTTACCGAAATTTACCATGTGGGATTAATACGAATTGAAAATAGTTAATGAGGTAATGAGCAAAGTTTAAAGGAACACTATGACTGAAGAGCAAGACTGGTGGTGTTCAAAATTGTCATCATATCAGCTCGAGTGGTACACTACCCAAAGGGTTAAATCAGACCGTTTAATGTAATTATATATATATACACACATATATATATATATATATATATATATATATATATATATATATATATGTCAATAGTTTATATGTGTGTGTATTGATATTATATTCACTTACGGTCTTCCATTACCTGCTTAAGTGAGGGAGGTTATGGAAAGGAGTTAAATTTAAACTCCGCAACGAAAAATTGTTTTTAAATTATTTTGTGAACGAAAAATATATATATAGTTTTCAATATATACTGTAGCTCGAACATTAGCTGTCTGTACATTATCAGCTGACTGTCATCTTTTCATCAGCCTGAAGTGGCTGAATCAGCTAGATGCAACTTTCTAAGTGTATTACTGGTAATCCAAATTAGCCTATAGGATACATTAATATTCTTACGAATGAACAGAAGTGGAGGTTGAAAGCAGGGACTGAAATGAAAAGTCGCAATATTTCGTTTCCCAGTCATGTTTCAACATACTGGTTTCACAAAAATATTTATTTACTTTTTTGTTTAGAGTAACGTTGCTTTATCCATGTTTGTAAACTAACAATATATTAAAAAACATATACACGTAATGCTATAGATCTTGAGAATAATTTTATTGTGTCAGCGACTAAACCAAATGAAACGGAACTTGGTATGCGAATTAACATTAAAACCTTGTTGATTAAAAGGGGTATTCATAATGAAAAACAGAAGTAAGGTCCTAAGGAAGTATTATATTGAAAAATCACGATTTCTGTTTTTTTCCCCCGGCATTATCATTCATAAAGAACTTAACTACGAAAACGTTTGTTATATTCTATTTATTTTTAGCAGATTCCCCTTAAGGCAACTCAGCTATTGAGGTCGTATTATTAATGTCCACTGTACTAGGATTGTTATATTCGTTTATGTTGAATAACAACTCACAAACAAGTAATGCACATTTAAATTTCGTCAACAAGTGGTGCGTATGCTGTAATCCCACGCTATGATGACACCCGATATTCTGTTTTTTATTTTTCGTATAATATGAAGCTTGTGAAAGCAGGACTTGAAATGTTATGCTGGAATGACCCGCTGTTGTTGCCACCTTATGTACGTTCTGCTTTTCAAAGTCTACGATAACCAGACTTGAAATACAAACCGGCCATGAGATGCTTAGTAATTAAGTAGCTTTAAGTGAAAATCATATGGGTACGAAATAGAACAACAATTGCTGGATATTGCTTCATCAACAAGATTGGTTTTAAACAATGCTTGATCTGAATCAAAATTTGTGCTTCTCCACAAAATTTAGAATTAATCTACGACTTTAGTAGTTAAAGACTTGTCTCTTAAAGACTGACTGCCCTCTCAATGTAGGGAACCTCGCAGTGAAATTGTAAGGAATCCCACCTGTAGCCCTTTTCCAAGATTGGACTAGAGAAGGTGGGAAAAAATAAGTTCCCATAAAATACAATAAGTGAAAGAAGAGGGGGGGTTGTCTAGGGATAACTATTCATCATTATCATGGACTTGTCCTATAGTTAGGATTAGAATATATCTTATTATTGTTTATTATTATTTACGTCCACTTTATGCTACTATGGCTAATCTGGACGGGTTATCTACAGGTTACCGCACATTTCTAGCCAGGGTGGGCCCAAGGAGTTTATTTAATGAGTTCGTCACCAAACAACAAATTTCCACTGCCCGGGGCGGGAAGGCCCATAAACTGGCGCTATTCAATCTTGTATGGTGCGCGAGACTTTTAATTTCAAATTTTATTATATTTGACTGTATGTAAGGTACATAAATGGTACTATTAATGTTGTATGGTGCATTTGCATCGTAATAATTATTGGTAATTTGCAGTATACGGGTATATAATGCATGAGGATATTGTAGAAGGCTCAGACCAGCCTAGCTAGACTTGATAAACTTAAAGTCAGGGGTTCCCCACCTGGGGGATTCCCACTTGGCCAATAGGAATTTATTTAGTGAGGAATCAGTAAATTAAATCTTTAATTATTTCTATCTCTAAATATTTTATGGCATTTAGAATAAATTAAATAAAAGGGGCATTTCTTTAATATTTTTATTTTGGGTAGAAAATTATTAAAAATAGACCTTTTTAGGAGCTCTACAATGGTTTTATTCACAATTCGTTAGATTTTTTGTTCTGCATGATGAAGGTTTTTAGCTAACTAAAGAAACAATTATGGAAATGATTGGAATTATTGGAGGCCACTGCGAGGCGACTGTACTTATTGTGCTGTGAGGACTTAACATGTTGAGACATATTCAGAATAAACTTAAAAGTCTTCGATTTAATTCTTGTAATGTCGATAGAAATTTATTTTGAAGAAATTGGACAAATAAATCCTTAATCCCAGCGTTGCTTGAAAGGTGTGGTAATCTTTAGACAACTAATACTTATGGTAATAACCAGCCAAAGCAGTATAAAATGAACGATAGCAAATGATAAATACTGAATAACCTAAGGGCATTTTAAGTTTTACAGAAAATAATTTGGGGAACATTGGAGGTCCAAGGAAAGAGGAGGTACGATATTCTATTCACTCTACAGGTAGTTCCGTGAGATTTCATGGAATGTTTTCCTTTGGAAGTCGGACATGATTTACTGAGTTAATCAAGTAGATAAAGGCAAATTGCGTAGGATCTCATATTGATTTAAAGATTTTCTGATAGGCTGGCTAAATTATCTCAAAGAGGTAGGGAAAAAAATGAGCGGTTTAACTTTTCAACGTCAGTTAATATTTTCGTTGACCTTAATCTCACATGGTAAAACTAGAGTTCGATTCCCACCTGGGCAGAGGAATTTATTTAGTGACGGAGTTCATTAAATAAAATCCTATGTCCCACCCTGGGTAGGAAAGGGTGGTAACCTGTAGATAACCCGTCCCAATTAGCCTAAGTTGCAGAACGTGGACGTTAATAAATAATTTAATATTTTCTTAAAAATATAAAATATATTAATTCCCTAATACATTAACAGTATAAAGTATATGTTACGTTACGAAATTTCGATTTAAATGTACGTTACATACATGGGATTCGGCTACTGTTCATACTAATTATTCATCTGCTCGGGGGAATAAATACACTGCACAACCAACTCACATTGTACTGAGGAAAGTGCTGATGCCAGGAGTGTAATCACAGAATGATAAACCTCCAACTTTATTTTTATCACGTATCCTACCCCACTGTGATTAACTAGTTGTCCATGCTCCTCCTAGCGGACAACTAAATTCTGTTTCCCTTGCCATTTATGGGTATTTTGAAATAGTTGTAATACTTAATTCAATTTGTGAAATCGGGGAGCCGAATATGATTCCGAACATACATTGCTTAGAATTAATTTCAATTAACGACTGTAAAAGAATTTGGAGACTGGTGGTGATGTAATGATTATAAGGTATGGAATCTAAATGTTAAAAGACTTTTAAACTTCGCAAATGTATAAAAAAGAATTGGCTAACATATTTTACGTACATCACTCCGATTAGCCAGTCGATGGGCATTGAGCAGTGATCGAAAAGACATTTCATTTGCATGGAGCACAAGGAAGGTATCAGGAAGGTAGGCGAAGAAATGACTAAAATAGAAGTTTTGCCAAGGAATTTAAGGGGGGGGGGATCACATGAAAAGCTGTAAGCAGTTAGCTCTGGAGAAAGAGCTCTTTGGGCAGCTGCTGAATAGTGGAAGCATCGCAGGGGATGATGATATGGACAACGATGAGGACTTGGATGAAAATCTTGTGTTATGTAACTAGATCTTCTCTATGTAGAGGTGACATTTAACAAAATAAAAAGGCGACTAAACCTCGGGATTTTTGGCTTGCCTGACGGATTTGTCAAAGACGATAAAGCTCAATTGATGAGGCCAATACATTTAATCATTTTTAATCGGGTGGACCCGGAGAGCTGAGGTAATGAATGGAGACTTAGGGGTAAAGAATGAACCCTGACTATGATAAAACCTTGGACTCGGGAGAGAAAACGCGACGGATCAGATATTCAGCTTCAAAAAAATATTCAACAAGCATTCAGAGGTAAAACAAAGTGTAAATGGTCTGTTCGTTGACTTCAAAGTGTCATATTTTGCTACTTTGAGTATATGATGAGCGACTGACAGAAACGTTCTATGTAAAACATGACTAAACTTGGGTTTGGAAAAAAAAATAAAAATGTAGAACTAACAAGGGCGTCTATGAATGACTGTTGTGTTTTGGTGAATGAGAAGAAAATTAAAAAAATGGCAACGTCAGGATCGCGACATAATGATTCTTTTTCCCCCAAGCTATTCAACCTATTCAAGCTGTTCCTATTAAGTTAATAAGAGAATCATTCAAAGCGAAAGGGAGGACATGTATCCCCAAAAATAAAGGCGCATTCATCCCAAAAATAAGTAGAAGATTATTAAGAAGTAGAGGTAGTCGAAAGCAAGAAATATTAAATACATTTTACTGAAATAAGCCTTAAAAGAAGAAATTAAGGAATACATTTGGTAAGCATGTTCTACCCGAAGGCCAGAAATCGATGAGGGAATAACTAGTGCCAACCCCAGGTTCTTCTTGAAACCTGGAGTCTTAAGCTCAGTTAAATAGCTGAAACCACAAAATATAGGATACTGGCGGACACCCCTCAAACAAAAGCAAAAATGCTTGAATGGCCATGGATGACAAGATAAGAGTGAATATCAGAAACAAAAGTCGGTCACAATATACATTGTTGTTATATGCCACAGATGACGGTGATTGACCCGTTAGGAATTAAAATGAATAGTCCGACAGGGATTGACTGAACTAAACAGACTTCCCACAAGCTGGTATATAATGCGTTGATGATCTCAACACAGCGTCTTTTCTCTATTTCTCCTGTAGTTCGAAGACTATATGAACATAAGTCGAAAATTCAAATGTTTAGAAATCCAGTAACACAAAGTAAAAATTGCATGAGTTGAAGCGGGGGGTTTACTGGAGAGTTAATACTTTAAAAACACATATCTCCGTTAGTATTCAATATACAGAAAAAATGTATAGAACAATATTTATATGGAATTAAATTTGTAAGAGGATTGTTTATGATTTTTCAATCCGTTTCATAGTAGTGGAGATATTTCGATTTAATTTTAATTTCCCAATCAACACCCCCTCCCTAGTCCGATTTTGGCCCTTAACAAACTTGATTACACAACGATTATATATCGACTTTGACAACACTCAAACAAAAACTGACAAGTATATACATAATAATGTGTGGGCCTCTCATACTACCTCAATACTAGCTAAGATCGAATAACGTTTTCCGAAAAGTTCTAAAATTCTCAAATAATTGATATCAGCATCATGAGTAGAACCTCAATAGCTGATTTAGGCCTCAGCAGTCTTAAGGGACATGTGCTAAAAGTGCGGTATGAACCCTTACACAAGGAATGAAGCAGCACCATTTCTAAAACCTGGAAAGGACATATTAAAACATGAACGTAGTTTAACAACTCTTTTGGAAAAATAACAAAAACATTACCAATAATGAATTAGAGGATTTTTGGTAGGTTTCTCACCTGTTAATTGACAAAACTCAAAACATCTCCGTTATTAAAAGACGAATCCCAAAACGCCATATAGCCCATCTTATTGCAGATTTAGTTCTCTATCATTTTTTGCGTTTCTCGAATATTAAGTGATTTATTTGTATTTTTTTCTGACCTTTAGTGAACCTCCGCTACTACTCATCTCAAGTTATCATTAAGCCTGTATATCATGAATGATTTAATATGAAATATTTTAGCATCTACAGACCTCTACTATGTGAGGTACATGCAAGTATGTTATATCTGATGTCATAAATTAAGATTTTACGTTCTAGATTCAACAATGTTTATTTGATCCATACCATATTCGACATTTAACCGTTTTACGATCATGTTCATTACATTAATAGCTGAAATTGGAACAGAAAAGGGGGAGAGGTTCAGAAAAGGGATAGAATAGAAATTTTAAAGGCCGATCGAAAACTCCATCGGCTAACCAGTCTCCAATATGACCAGTCTTGTTGTAAATTTAATTTCCTACGACTATGGTTCAATACTTGTCTTCTTCAACTCGAATATTAGTTGAGATAATCGTATTTTTTTTTGATCTTTCAGTAAACTCCCCACTTTCAGGTCACTGTTTTTCAGTCACTTTCATGAGTGAAAGTGAGTCATTCTATTTTCACTTTGAGTGACTGAGTCATTAAACATTTCATGTTCATCTTACGTTTTAATTCCCGTTCTTCTTTATAGGTGAAAAATAGAGAGATGAGGTGATCTATCCAGCCCGTGGGAAATCTGGTTAATATACGGAGCTCCTGCGTGACGGACTTTTAGTTTGATTAGATATTTGACAAATTTGTTCTTACGTCCTCGCCCCCATTATAGAAGAGTGGGGGAGGTAACTATTGTTAGCTTTTTCTTGAACTTTGAATATATGAATCATTTAATGTGGTGTATGCATGTAATCTGCGCACATGATAAATCGCAATAATCAGCATTGACGTATAGGGTAATCTCTCCAACTACAAAATATACTAGCACTTCAGTTGTATGTGAGAGATGAAAGTTTTCATCAAATAAAAATATAGAGACGTTTCAATTTTTAAATAAAATTATTTTAAAAATTTCCGTTTCGCAGGGGGCAGCAAATTTCTTTCGAGCTCGTACAACACACTGCTGATCTTATCTCACCATATATTATCTATTTCTAAATATATCTTTTTTAATGTTCGACCTTCCTCCCCCACTCAACCCTCCCCCTCTATTCCTTGTCTGATTTCAGCCATTAAAGATTATGAATCTTAGAGTTGAATGAAGTGGCCAAATCTGCAGTATGGAACAGATCAAATAAACATGTTCAAACCAAGAGTAGAAAATCTTAATTGATAACGTAATCACGCTTAGTATTTCCATGTATCTCACGCAGGAGATGTTCAATGAAAACGATATTTAGTGTTTAGCTTTGATGAAAGTGGCTCATGATATAAATTCTTATCGTTAATATGACATGAGTAGGAGCAGGGGTTTACTAATGGCTGAAAACTAAAAAGTGGAAATTCTCGGTTAGTAAGAGAGATGGTAAAAAAACATACATAACAAAATTTATGGAACATTGAATTTTCTATAAGATTGGACTTACACAATTATTCCATCCGAGGAATAATAACGGAGATATTTCGAATTTTTGAAATTCTACCCTCTAAACCCCTCTCCATCTGGTCCGAGTTTAGCCATTATCTTGATATTTGTTTTTAAATAAAACGTTTAAATATCAAGTTTCGTAACGATCATAAACAAATTGCGACTACTAGAGCATTAAGAGAAATATATATATATATATATATATATATATATAATTATTATTTATACAAGGCAACGCTGGGTACATGGAAAACTAAACAATACCTCAAAAACTGACTTTATCTGCGTAATTGATCATTATAAAAGGGTACATTGACAACTCCACTCTTGTTAAAGATACCACCAACAATAACCATAGGTTTTTCTTATACTACTATTTTTATTTGATTTCTAACGTTCACCGTAATTACCATTTTTAGGGCGACATGCGTAACCTTTGACCTTTATTTATACATATTTTGTACTACTATTCTATTTGCCTGATCATTTTTCGCTGATTCCCTCTAAGGCCTCCATGTCGTGTGCTTTTGGGGCTTTATGGTATGTTGACGTCATCACTTTAAGCTTTGGTTCATCATACGTTTTACATTCGAGTAGTTGTGTTTGGCCTGAAGTGCATTGCGCTTCTTCTTTTGTTAAATTTACAAAAGTTAATTGCACATCCTGTCGTGTTTGGACAGGAGCTGTGTGATCCGTTGGTCGGTTTATAACCATTCATTCTGTGTTTTACTGTGTGGAATAATCATGGCTTTCGTTGAGGGGCTTTATGCTTTTTGCCAATGCTTATCTATTCAGCCTATTATCACTGCCTTTATACAGCTTACGCAGTACTGATCCTGACGAGGTATTTGTAGTTCCTGCTGCAGTTATCTCGGGGTCGAATCTAGTACTGGTCATCCCTTGGTTTTGCAACTACTCATCGCCTTTTGTCGCAATCGACGAATAGTGTTGTCACCAGAGTTTTATTCTTGTCAAATAAAACATCAAATTAGCTATAGGGCTATATCTAACAATGCCACGCTCGAAATCACGTCGGTTGCATCGTTCGAGACCGTTTTGTATGCGTTGTTCAACCAATGGAAAAATATACGCTGGATCATGTCCGCGACAACCTAAGAAACGGTTCTCATGCTACAACTACGTAGGCTGTTATGCTCAACACTCTTGCTTTGTTAAAGACCAGACAGTGTTAAACCTCAGGTCCTGTGTCACTCTCGATATGGTTTGATGGAGATTGATTAGACAGTTGACCTTCATCATTGTACTAGGTTCAATGCTTTTGTTTTGCCCAAAGCTTACTCCCAAATACGTCACCACCGCAGTGAATTGGCCCATATAGCCTTCAATCATGACACAGCAGTGGATGGTCGTCGTCAACTCTTCCTCTCATAGGGTTGGCATTCCTTCTAAGCGGAGACCCTCAGCCTTGCTTTTATGCCAAGCTTTTATTATGGGGATAGCCTCAATAGCTTCCTATTGGATTCTGTCCCTCGAGTTAACTTTAATACAACAACGATGTGGTTGACGAAGGCGCTACAGCCTTTAGTTATAGCCATCAGTCATTAAAATTAACCTTAATTTGCTTTCAAGTTGTTCTTGATTGATATGAGCAAAACTTGTTTGATAATATAATTACAAGTAAAAGTCACTTGTTCATGCCGAACTAGATGAATAGTAGAGCAATAAGAATCTATACATGCACTAACTAAGGTGCCATGCTTTACTCGCAAAATTCTGAAAGAATAATAGTGATATTCGTTGTGCTGCCTAAGCACTATAAACAGGATCTCCGTATTTCTCAGCTCAGAAGGTACTTTATATGTCTCGACTTCATAGCTCTTTGACAAATATGACGACGTTTATACTTACGAATTGTAAACGATAAGGTGATCTGAATAATACCTTTTCACTCTTAGATATATTCAAATGAATTATTAAACATAGTTATATATCATATCTTTCATATCATAGTAGTATATTTTTCAACTTCCTCACTAAAATAAGTTAAATAATAGATTATTTGTTTTATAAGAATCCATTAAATATCAGATTTGGAAGCAATCGAAGAGTATTATTGACACCAATTTTATTTTACAACTATGTGTGTGTGATCTGTACATCATTGTGTCTGTCTATACATTTATTTATTTTCTTAAAATGTACTTATTCGTTTAACACAGATTTGAAACGATATAAGTAATTTTTGGCTTTGATCTCTGTCTGTTTTTTTAGCATTTCACTCCTAAACGCCTGAGACGAATGTGATGAAACTTGGTATGCATATTACCAGAATCCAACTTAGACTTTAGGCTAAATTATTATTCTTGAAGACAAACAGGAGTATACTAACGTATAAACAAATATACAGACCACTATGGCAGAAGTCACAAGCGACTAAACCGACCTCATGGAAACTCGATATCGAGTTAGCAACTCCTTCTCGATAATAAGCTATATTAACATTTGTGGCAGAGAACAGGGGTAGGAGCTGTAAAGAATATTCGAAATGATTAATGGCGATAATTCGTTTCCTTTTTGTTTTTGTGCAAATATGCTTCTAAAAAAAGTTTGTTATTACTACGTTAATAGATAGAGATATTATTACTATGTAAATGAGTGTATTATTACTATGTAAATATTATAGCGTTTATTATAGCCTTGCAATGAATAACAGTCACACTTATTATTGAGTCTAAATGTTTCCCTAGCAAAGCTAACTCACTTATGGTATATAATAACGATGAATGCTTTCCATGATTACCATTTATATTGCCCATGATATTTTGAACAGTGGGGGGGGGGGGGATTGATCAGTAACTCAATTTTCTTTATCATCATTACACATTCCGAGGGCTGTCAGACATATATACTTATATATACCCGCTGATTCATAAGCACTGTGACACTTGGGCGCTCTAGTAGCGAACTCGTCAACTAATGTTCTCCCTTGGCGGGGTTGGAGCCTGTAGCCATTTATTATATATATATATATATATATATATATATATATATATATTTAATAATACCCTCGGTCCTTAGGCTGATTATTTTTCTGATGATTTCACATCACTGTTTCGTTACGCATTGAAACAACAATTTTTGGCTTTGGTGTCCATTTGTCTTTATTCATTTCTAATGTAAATTTTGTAAGTTTAATACCAGTAGCCTTTCACAGACTTTAGGTTGGTCTTGTATTCTTAGGCAGGAATAGGTGTGGGAGCAGTTAGAGGGGGAGGAAAAATCACGATACTTTATCCTCTATTTATTTTTCAGCAAGCAGGTAATTAACGATAGTTATTTAAATTTTTATTTAAACTTTTGTTGTATAACAAAGTAGAAAGAAAGTTTATACCAAAAACCGTAGGAGTTACAATGTTATGGAGTAAAGCGACTTTCTATGTAAATTGCCACATACAACCTATGTATAATTAACACAAACTATCAGTGTAAATTAACGCTTACCTCCTGGATTATATACTGTATTAACGTATAATTATTTCAAACGAAGATAAAGGGAGGCTGTACAGGAGTCCCAATATGAAAAAAAAAGTTGTTTTTCGTTTAGTTATTGGTTATTCTTCAGACAGTGCAAATTTTGTTGTTACATACATTATTGTTAATTAATATTCTGACATTAATTCGAACTGGTATTATGAAAGCGATTGGGCCATTGTACAGTTTTGAGGTGTTCAGGAACAGTTGTTACCTCGAAGAAGAGGGACAGAGCAGTTTCTTCAAGATTGGATATACCAAGTTCTTTATTTGGCCAGTGATAGTTCCTGATATAGTAGGTTGCCTCAGTCTCATCAGAATTTTCTCGAAATATATAATAATACTATTACTACAATATATTTTCATGTGTAAGATGGCCACGAGAAAGATATTCTCAATGGGAAGTAATTAAAATGGGAAAAAGTTAGAGGTATAACCTCAATACAGTCTACAAGATCCTGTTTGTGGGGGCTTATTGCAGGCCAATAACAAAATGAAGCAAAGATATCGGTTAACATTCGAAATACTGGAAAATTATATGGACCAGCAAACTTGATCCGACTAATAATGGAGGTAATTTTACCGCCTTTATATCCTCCACCCTCCCCTGGCTGATTCTGACCTTTAAAGAACTATACCCACACTTTTCTTAGTTACACGTTTTAATATGAAGTTGGTTTCAAAGTCTCAAAATATGCGGCTATATTATTTTTAAATTCTGCCGATCTTGTTTTGGAACTTATGTGCCAAGATTTGAAGAGCTTTTGGGCGATTTTGATATTTGACTAAACCTAATAGCAAGTTTTGAATAGAAAAACCACTAAAAGTGTTGTTTAAAATGTAAAACTATTATTAGTAAGCGGGATGGGGACTCCTAGTATGTTCCCTTTTCTTTCTGCGAATTTTTTAGTGATTCTATTAGACAAGAGCACATATACGAGGACGATGAAGAATACACTACATTTTACTAATATAGAGGATTGAACTACTATTTAAAATGTTTTTTTTTTTTTTAAATTAAAATCTTCTAAAAAAGTATTTTGAGCCTCAATCACAAATTCATTCAAGGCCGGATTATATTGTATGAATATTTTAATCTTATAAGACTTGTAACTCAGTAATATAGACCAAATCTCTATAGAAGCATTCCATTCTACATGTCGGTTGTAACCAGTTTCACATTCTGAAATTTTCCGTTGAAAATAAAGCTTCATCGACAGACCTGATTCAAGTATGTTCCTTGGTGATTACTCGTAAAGTGTTACCCGCAACCAGCTTGCACTCGGTACACTTTCTACTTAAGAAGTTGATTGGTGCTCACGTAATCTCACTTTCTGCCTTCTCTATATGGTGAATAGGTTGCCACAGACAAACACTTCAGGTAATTCCTATACGTGCTGCCCTACTTCGTGAATCTAATGATGTACCGCGTAAACGTTTCTAGTTGTGCTTGAGTTGCAGCGAATATGCACTCCAACGGTGGCATTTCCTCAGTAATATTAAACTGAGAAACGTTTTGTTGCCGTTGCCAGATAATTGTAAACCATCGACCGAGTTTTTATTGTTGATATATGAACTAACAATTCATTGGCTGATTAAATTTCAGGTGCTGATGTCCTTGCAGGGCCTAAACTATCATAAATTATATATGATTTATAACTATCGACTACTTACAATTACACCTCTCAAAACTACTCATTCGTTTTTCGTCACAAATAAGATCCACATAAAATGAAATTATTTATTTTATTCATTAGAGTGATATTTGCCAACATAAAAAATTCCGTCACGCAAGGGGCTGCGTAAACTAAGCTGATTTCCCACGTGAAGTTTAGTAATAGATAAATCTATATACTGGTAACGCAACACCACTGTGAATAAATACCAACGGAAATAAGAAATGTTTCTTCCAATTTTAATAACCTGCCGACAGGAAGCGTTAGGTTAGAAATGTAAACAAACGGGTCTACCCGCCTCACACCGGAAAGAAAAACAATTACTGAAATATATCAGAATATAATATATTAATTTTATTGAGAACTATTTACTATATCTAGCACTGTAATTAATAATGAGTCAGAATAATTGTTATCTCAATCAATCAAATTTTAGTAGTCCAAAACCTTAAGACGGGGGGTGGGGGGAGTCTCCAGGACATATTTGCATGTATCTCGTATAATAAAGGTCTCTTCAATACAATTTTTGATGTTTAAACTTCGAATAATGTGATTTATTATGTAGCAGAGTATTGTTTATGTAACATGAGTAGAAGTGGCGCTTTGCAGATGGCTGAAAACTGAAAAATGCAAATATCTCGGTTAATATTCAAGATAGTGAATTAATGTATATAACAATATTTATAGTACATTTAATTTGCAATAAGATTGGTTCTATACTAGTCTTCGATCCTACCTATAGTAACGGAGATATTTCGAATTATCAAAAATCCTCCCCTCTAACCCCCACCCCCCGGCCAGATTTCAGCCGTTAACGAACTTGATCTTTCTTTTTATATAAAACGACTAAAAATAGAGTTTGGTAACGATTAAACAATAATTGCGACCGCTAGAGCGGGAACAGACAAATATATATATATACAGTTTTGAACGGACCTCATTTTCGTCATCTCCTGGGTAGGATCGATGGACATTTCAAGAAAAATTTCGAAAATCTCGTCATGAGTACAACCTCAATAGCTGATTTCCCTTAAGGGGAATCTGCCAAAAGGAAGTGACTTTCTTGTACTAATTTGATCTTTAATATACGAAAACGTTTTGCTACAGTTCATTTCAAAACGATATACGATATCCCCGTTGCAATGTATTAGCTATAAAAATATTATAAAACATTGATGGTAGAAGATTGTTGGGTGCCGGCTATAATATAGATTCTTAATACATTTTAATACAGAATTGTATTTAGTGTGCTAACAGTTTTTTCAATTTATTTATTTTAATGATATAGCCTTTAGATGGGCGGGGGGGGAGGCTTTTTATGGTCATAGCCACCTGTCACTTTCTAAAAATAATAAATGTGTTTATTTTTCTGGCCATTGTTTATATAACAGATAATATTATATTTTCACAATTGTTCACAAATTTGTTTACATCTTTTGTTTTTTGTTTATTGTTAGCTCTGAAGAAGGGAACCAATGGTACCCGAAACTGTTATCACAGTCAATAATATGACTGTATTTGACGAATTAAGAATCTATATTATAGCCGATACCCAACAATCCTCTACCATCATTCTATAACCAACGACTAACAATACAACTAATGATTATAAAATATTATTTATAGACCTTCCTAAAATAAACAAAAAAAAAAAAGGTCAGATTAAAGTCTCCTCTATCTCTAAAAGGTACGGAAACATTTAGCTTGTTATATTCTCCCTTTTCTAAACAACCCCACCTCTTCACAAATTTTGATCAAAACACGAGACGTTCGGCTATGCTTTGTGGCAGAACGAAATGTATAATTTCAACACGAGTTGTTTTCGAATTATGCGAGATACGCACATGAGTACTCACGAACATACGTATCACGCCGAAGCTAGTCATAATTCCAATGAACTCTAAAAACTGAAATTTTTTGAAATTAAAATATTCCCTTTACTTTGTACAACGAAGTAAAAGTGGTCATGAATCGTACCTTGCAGATGGCCAAATACACGTTTCTGAGCTAAAGTTTTATAAATTCAATAATCGGACTTGCAGGATTAAGAAATTGAGAAAACTGCAACTTTTTTTTAACTTGTGTGAAATGATGTCTTATCAATCTGAAATAACACCATGATTACATGCTTTATAAATGATGAGAAAGCTGTATTCGCCTTAAAACGCCAATAACGTAAATCAAAAATTATTTTTTGAGGGCTATCCCGACATATATGTTGAAATTTTATTTTATAATTATACATATTTTATAGTAATTCAAATAAAGGGTTAGAACCGCCAATATAAATGATACTGTTGTCATACCTTTCGGTGGAGACCGTCGTCACTGGCTGATGGTCGAGTACAGCTGGCAAGCGCATGTTTGGACTAAACGTAAACAACTACACGTAAACAAACTAATACGGTGACCAGGCGCGTAAAACCTACTGACCAACAGACATCTAACTCAGTACAACTTTTCGACGGGCTTGAAGATGCCATTGCATCGAAAGCGCTTGCCAGCTGTACTCAACCATCAGCCAATGACGACGGTCTCCACCAACAGGTATGGCAACAATATTTTATAGTATTCATTTTGCGTATCAAAACACCCTTCATAAATGGACGTCTTCAATCTATTTTCAAAATATTTATATATTTATTTGTACTTATGCTTAGTTTGTATCGTACCCTCCTATCTTATTTTTAGAAAATAAGTTACTGTTTTAAGACTGTGCGTGCGTGTGTGTGTGTTTTGAACGAAAAAATGCATTATGTTTGACTCCTTCAAGAATGGCCGAGAGAAGTCTCACCTTTTATTGAATATTGACATTTTGTTCTCTTCTGATTTCTTGAGTTATCCAAATGCAAAGGTTAATGGACTGTAGAAATAGCATCAGAATATTAGTAATAGAGTTTCCATTGGAAGATATTTCATAAAACATTTTTATAAGAACCAAAGTGATTTTAGTTTCTTACTTAATACGATATGACACAATCAGTCGAATTATCGTCCACAGTCTATCCTAAAAGCTTTATCTAAAAAGCTTGTACTAGTCCCGATAATTCACAGATAGCTCTCAGGGAGAATTTGAACAATGTTTGCTGAAATCTTGAATTTTGTCTTTCGACACGTTCACGTCTACGTTATTTGCCATTAACCTACCATATAATATAGTTAAAGAGTCGTCTTGTTTAAGCTTATCTAGATCTCTAGATTTTATAATTGAACTAGTATCATTGTCATAAGGAATAAGATGTGATTATGGTATTTCGTAGAATATGGACAAGCTCTACCTGTCATCACTTATTGGCACACAGTTACACGGCACTGACGATGATACACTGCATCGAACAGGCTCTGTCGCTTCAATAAAAAGTTGTTACTGTGACTATTTTTCCTCTATCTGCATTATAATTCTCTTCAACCGGCCAGAATATTAACGTAGAATATGTAAGCTCGGCAAGCTCTACCTGGCGTCGTTTATTGTCACACAGAAATTGCCAAGTGATATTTTTTAGAGATAGTAGTGATTTGATTAATTCTTCCCCTTCCCAAAGAACTGTTGGTTTTAACGTGCACTATTAACTGTTCTTTAACAGAAAAATCTCAAACTTTGGTGATCATTGATCTCTTTGGGGAAGTAGTAGATTAAACTTTGAATTAAGTTAATCGAGCATTTAGTTTAACTAAGCCCCCCCCATCTGCTGCGCCAGTACCGCTTAAAATTCCTGAAATCTGTATTCGTACTTTTAGTTTCTCTTTTACAATCTTTAAAGAATATTTTACTTTTAGATAAGTTTTTTTGCTGCATCTTATGGACGCACATTCGTCGATATTGCTTTATATAAATAAGAAAGGAAAACGGCTTTCATTGTTTGTAAAATATTAGCTTATTACAAGAGATCTACTTTCTTTTAAAGTTAAGACACTTATTTTAAAAGCTTCTATGCCAATTCCATAGCGAAAGAGTATTAAGAAAATTCGTACATATTGTTCACTCATAATGCAGATCACCTATTACGCAGGCATCGATTTTTTGAAGAGGATAGTAAAGGAGAAGACAATAATACAAGGAGGAGAGTACGAAAATATGGGTCTGGTGCTTTGATATAGAGCCTGTTTGTTCAATCGTAAATGATATTAAGGAACCATTAGAGTTTAATATGATTGAGTGGCAGATGAGTTCCAACGACTCTTTATTGTCCTGGATGTAGTAACAGCCCTATTATCACTAATTCACATATTGATTTATGTTGGCCCTTCTTCCCACTCTTGAAGGCTGTTCTCCTTCCGCTCTTAATAGTCTACGTTTGGTCTAAGCAGATTGTCCACGTGCACGGATGACGTCATTGACTTTAAGGCCAGTACATACGGGTATTACGTCTGATTATACCTTATGCTCTTTATTTCCCACAGCCAAATGAGGTAGTCATTTCCCAAAGATTTATTCAAATGTCCACCAATCCTACTGACGAGATGGCGAAAATGAGGTCAATTCACACACACACACACACACACACACATATATATATGTATATATATATATATATATATATATATATATATATATATATATATATATATATATAGTCTGGGAGCCAACGGCGGGCATTTGACAGGGAATAGTGCCGATAACCAGCCTGAATAACCGAAGAGTTGACGAAAATTAGCATCCCTATGGGAGAGAAGATCTGTAGTCAGATCGCAAGTCAAAAGATGAATTTACCCAGCGTGGAAAGCTCGGAAGTCATATAATCTACCTTCATTTAGTTGTATAGAATTGTTGTTACATAAGTTATTACTTTGAGTCGAATATCGAGCCAGATAATTGATTTTTTTGCCTTAATCTCCAGTCGTGACTTCACTCCAAGGACCTTATATTTTGCCCTATTTACATAGGAAGAATGAAAAATAAATGGCGTCAGATCATGTCCAGAATGTGGAAAATCCGCGTAGTTGCTTCAGGAGCTCCTGTAGTAAGGGCGGTTTTTAATTCCGAAATTTGTAGTTGGATTTTAACGTGGGCTGTGAGAAGGATGTGGAAGCCATCATAAAGTGATCATAAATGTAGGTTGAGTTAAACGGCCACACTTCCAAAAAAACAATTTATTCAAGCGACAGAGCGCTTTACACGCAGTGCATTCGCCTTCAGTCGCCTGTTGACATACCAAAAACAAGAAGGGACCCATGACTACTTAACTTAAACACTGATAATAATAAACATAAAGCACCAGACGAAGGAAATCCACGATCATGGTTCTTAACAAGTTGAGGTGTTCCATCACCTACCTAAAGGGGAGAAAAATGACCGGGTTGAGGGGATATTCATTGCTATTTTATTGAACCTCTTAACATTGAAGTGGAACAGTAGTATCAAAGTTGATGGATGCCCGCACAAGTTTGTACCAGCAGCCTCCTTAGGGTTCTAGGACCCTCCAAGTCAGCATGCAGAACGTGAGGTAGGCTCTCTCTCCCTTCGTTATTGTTCGTTATAGTATAACCATAAGTTAAGTACATGCGATGTTTATTTTTTTTAAACTTTTGATTTAAGGATTTCTCTATTTAACTTGACTGTGGATTTCATTAAAGTTTATTGTTTTAACTGTTCGAAACTTAAATATTTTTTTAACGTTGTAATAGATATAGATACCTTATTGTTTTTGGTGTGTCCACAGGGCACTGACGGATTATGCATTACACCGAAAGTTCTTTGACTCAGTTTTACTCAACATACAATATAATTCACTTCCGCCTGCCAGCAAACCAGGTTAGAATTTGATCGTAAATTATTCCCTGGCCATTTACAGTGGATAATAAATTAGATATTTGCATATATTGACAAATTCAAAATAGTTACCCATCTTAAGAATAAAAGCATCTTTCAGACATTGAATTGGGGTATCCTTCTAAACTTAGGATATTTTTTTTATAATATATTGCGGTAACACATTAAGACAATTAAAACCGTTTTTTTTCGTTAATTAATGTTAACCAAATCGAAAATGCAAACCATTTTGTGTATAGTAAGGTCCTATGATGAGACTGATTGCCGGTCTAATTCCATACCTTCAAAGCAATCTTTATCTTTAACTCTGCTGCCTCAAAAATGGCCTCCAATTTTCTCCTGACTTTTCCCCGACGTCCCATTTTCTCCACTTTTAATTTATGTACTTCCCTATCCACCGAACAATAATTCAGTCTATATTTAATTTAATATTTCCCTCGGTAGAATAGCATTCAAGTAAAACCTAATTGAAGAATTCTTGGATTCGGCCTGGTTTTTTCCTTTTATCTTCCTCAATTATCACATTTCTGCAGCCTATTCTTATTGTCTTTTTAACATAAAATACTTAGAAATAGATATTGTTATGTGCAGATGAAGACAATTTTGCATGTTATTTTTTTCAGATGGGAAATTGATTGTTTTACGCACTCCCTACATGACGAACGTTTTCACATTTGGACTGTGAGGAGTCTTTTCAACGTGAACTACTTTTTCGATGATTCACAATACATCTGACCGCTGCTATACATAAACATATGGAGAATAGAAGGGATGATTGACGTTGCCAGGATGTCATTAGAGTAATTGGAAAATCTGCTTATTTTATGAAGTACCGGACTTTTCCAGTATAGTCTCATTGGGAAATTGGGCAACAGGTGGAGATGGCAGAAAACTTCGTGAGAGACCAATCATCTCCTTCTGCACCCAGCATTAAGTTATTCTTGTGAGGCAACTGTTCCTGAACTAAAAGCTCGAGCACATAAACTACAATCAATATTATAATTAACAGTTTAAAATTTATAAATAAACGATCTGTAGGTTAATACAAAAAAAACAAGAAATTTTTATATTTAAGTCTTGAGAAAAATGGATTTAAAGTAGTTGTTGCTACTGAAGTTATCAAAAATCAATATAAATTGTTCATTGCAATTCTTGATAAGCAAAAACAGACTTGAATTAATCCCCTTCCCCTCTAGAAGGCTAATGTTTTTACAGCAATATACTTACTATAAAATTAACAAATGATCCGACTGTACAAACTCTGCTTTCTAAGTCAGGAATCATTATTCAAAGCTGTCGAGTTGTTAACTATCAATCATATCATGTTGATAAACAGTCCATCTGCAAGGGCCCCATATTCTGATTTCCCACATATTGGACACACTGCTGAGTTAGGCAACGGGCAAATATCAATTGCGACCACTTAGTTATTACCTAACTCCAATATTTATGGATGACGTCAGGCGTCTGTTTCTACTCTCTCTTCTTCTCTTACTGAGTAGAACACATTCATATTTTAAAGAAATTCACAGATGAGGATGGACATTGTGTACCCATACCGAGGCAGCGCCGGTTAACGGAAGATTGTAAGTTTTAATACTCTCATAATCATTGCCCTTCACCTCGTTTTTGAGAGATTCTTTGATCTTCGAACTGCATCAAGATCGATAAGGAAATCAAACTAACGCCAAACGAGATTCAAAACACACAAGAGTAAGTAACCATTTCCTCATGCTTAATTGTTAGTCCGACAGTACGGGTCTGCGTAAACGAATCAGATATCCCACGAGCTGGAATATGACGCGCTGATGATCTCAACACACCACCTATTCTCTTCTTCTCTAATAGGAAACATGGGATCAATAAATACTGATTATTAAATATAGTTACGAGATATTGAATATTCAAGCACTTCATGCAAATCTACAATTCGTTAATGGCTGAAATCAGACGGAGGGGTGAATGTATTATAGAATTTCGAAATGGTTCTTCTTCGTCTTTCTTTTCCTATTGTGTTTTATAGTATTCAGTGGCCTAAACATCTGAAGTAGTTTTTCATTGACAATATCTCAGACAACAGATATATGTTTCTGACCACTCTACATATTTTCATGGTTTCTAGTATGCCAAACCTATTTCTATGCATGCCCTCTTGTATTTCTCTTTATTGGTTTCATACTCTCTTCTACGTTCCTAAGACAGTTCTTATTTAAATGACTGGCAATATTAGAGTATTTACTTTCTCTTTATTATTTTGCTTTTTTGAGCTTCATCGTTACAGTGAAGTCTTGCATATAAAATTAATTTTGTTATTAACAAATCCACAGCAACGACGGGCATTAACCCTAATCACTGGAATGGATAAATGTCAAAATATTGTGCAAAGTAAAGCCTTGCCAAAAAAATTTGTATCACCATTCAGTTTCTAATGAACTCCCGGGCGAAGCCGGGTATCTGAGCAAGTATATATATATATATATATATATATATATATATATATATGTCTGTTAACGCTCTAGCGGGCGCAATTTTTGTTTGATCGTTACCCAACTGGATATTTAAACGTTTTATGCAAAAAGACAGATCAAGTTCGTTAATGTCTGAAATCGGACCAGCGGGAGGGGGGGGGGTTAGAGGTGGGGTTTCGAAAATTCGAAATATCTCCGTTACCATACGACGGATCAAAACATTGTATAGAACCAATCATATTGCAAATTAAATTTACTATAAATATTGCTCTATACATTTATTCTCTATCATGAATATTAACTGAGATATTTGCTTTTTTATTAAGTGTAACGGACGAGTGAGTTTCCCGCCAAAAGCTAGTTCGGCGGTAACTGTTGGGTTCTCGTATGGAGATTTCTTTATTGTATAACTTCACGTGGGAAATCTGCTTAGTTTACGCAGCTCCTGCGTGACGGACTTTTAGCAGATTTCCCTTAAGGGAAATCAGCTGGGGGGGGGGGGGGGGGGGGGTGGGGGGTATGGAGGTTGTACTCTTGACGCGATTTTCGAAATTTATCTTCAAATGTTCATCGATCCTACCTAGAAGATGACGAAAATGAGGTCCGTTCAAAACTGTATGTATATCTATATATATATAAAATTGTAACCTCTGTCTGTACATTGATTTTTTTCGCGAAATTTCACGATAACTTTTCGTTTCACATGTCATAGACACCATATCTGCATTTTGTTTCTTTCGTGTATGTTTGTTTGTTTGTTACCTTTTCACGCATAAACGGAATTTTATAAAACTTGGTATGTATATTACTACTAACCCAACTTAGACTTTAGGCTATATTAATTTTCTCTGAGACGAACAGGAGTGGGGGTTATAAGGAAGCCTGAAATTAAAATTAGCGATATTTCGTTTTCTATTGGTTTTTCGACAAATATACACATAACAAAAGTTGTTTATTTTGTTATTTAGAGTAACTTTTGTTATATTCACTTTTGTCGAATACCGAAGTTTAAATGCGTTATACACTAAAAATTATAGCGGGAGTCAACAATATTATTTGCCAAAAAAGACTCAACCGAACTAAATAAAACTCGGAATGTGTATTAGCAGTGAGGCCTTCATTATAATAAGCCATACCAACATTTCTATGGACGGGCAGGAGTAGGGGTTATAAAGGAAGCCTGAAATTAAAAATAGCGATATTTCGTTTCCTATTGGTTTTTCCGCAAATATAAACATATTAAAAGTTGTTTATTTTGTTATTTAAAGTAACTTTTATTATATGCACTTTTGCCGTATACGGAAGTATAAATGAGTTATACGCTAAAAACTATTGCGGGAGTCCACAATTTTATTTGGCACAAAAGACTCAACCGAACTAAATCAAACTCCCTATGTGAATTAATACTAATGATTTCCTTATAATAAGCCATACTAACATTTCTAGGGACGGGCAGGAGTGGGGGTTATAAGGAGGCCTGAAATTAAAAATAGCGATATTTCGTTTCCTTTTAGGGTTTCGGCAAATATGCACGTAACAAAAGTTGTTTATTTTTTTATTTAGAGTAACTTTTGTTATATGCACTTTTGCCGTATACCTAAGTATAAATGAGTTATACGTTAAAACTTTAGCGAGCACTAACGGCTGAACCGAACTTAAAAAAACTCGGTATGTCAATTAGCATTAATTCTTCCATGATTATAAGTTATATTAAAATTTTTAGGTTCGAACGGGAGGGGGGTTATAAGGGAGGCCTGAAATAAAAATTCACCATATTTACATGTATGAGACGGGAAATATAAAAATATCTGTGATATTGGTATGAAGACTGTGAAGAATTATCGAACAAATAATTCTATTATTAGCAAATCACCGGCAACGACGGGTATCAATCCTAAACACTGGGACGGGTAAATGTCAAAATATTGTGCAATGTAAAGCCTGCTAAAAAATGCCATCACCATTCAGCCTCAAATGAATTCCCGGGCGAAGCCGGGTATCTGAGCTATAGTATATATATATAAATAAAAATATATATAATATATATAAATTATAATATATATATCTATATATATATAAAATTGTAACCTCTGTCTGTACATTGATTTTTTTCGCGAAATTTCACGATAACTTTTCGTTTCACATGTCATAGACACCATAACTGCATTTTGTTTCTTTGGTGTCTGTTTGTTTGTTTGTTTGTTTATTTGTTTGTTTGTTTATTTGTTTGTTTGTTTGTTTGTTACCTTTTCACGCATAAACGGCTGAACCGAATTTTATGAAACTTGGTATGTATATTACTACTAGCCCAACTTAGACTTTAGGCTCTATTAAAATGTTTTTTCTCTAAGACGAACAGGAGTGGGGGTTATAAGGGAGGCCTGAAAATTAAAAATTAGCGATATTTTCATTTTCTATGGCTTTTTCAGCAAATATGCTCATACAACAAAAGTTGTTTATTTTGTAATTTAGAGTAACTTTTGTTATATGCACTTTTGCCGTATACGGAAGTATTAAATGAGTTATACGCTAAACACTATAGCGGGAGTCCACAATTTTATTTGGCAATAAAAGACTCAACCGAACTAAAACAAACTCGCTGTGTGAATTAATACTAACGATTTACTTTATAATAAGCCATACTAACATTTCTAGGGACGGGCAGGAGTGGGGGTTATAAGGGAGACCAGAAATTAAAAATAGCGATATTTCGTTTTCCTATTGCTTTTTCAGGCAAATATGCACATAACAAAAGTTGTTTATTTTGTTATTTAGAGTAACTTTTGTAATATGCACTTTTGCCGTAATACGGAAGCATAAATGAGTTATACGCTATAAACTAAAGTTGGGAGTCCACAATTTTATTTGGCACTAAAAACTCAACCGAATTAAACCAAACTGGTTATGTGAATTAGTACTAACGCCTTCATTATAATAAGCTATACTAACATTTCTAGGGACGGGCAGGGAGTGGGGGTTGTAAGGAACGCCTGAAATTTATAATAGTGATATTTCGCTTCCTATTGCATTTTCTGCAAAATATGCACATAACAAAAGTTGTTTATTTTGTTATTTAGAGAAACTTTTTTTTTTTATATACACTATCATCGTATACCGAAATATTAAGACGTTATACGCTAAAAATTATAGCGGGATACAACAATTTTATTTGGCACAAAAGACTCAACCGAACTAAAGAAAACACTCATTATGTTGTATTAGCACTAACGCCTTCCTTATAATAAGCCATTCTAACATTCTAGGGACGGGCAGGAGAGTGGTGGTTATAAGGGAGGCATGAAATTAATAATAATGATTTCCTATTGGGTTTTCGGCAAATATGCACATATCAAAAGTTGTTTATTGTGTTAGTTCGAGAAATTTGCTCAACACTTCTTTTCAATATGAACTACCAGGTACCTCACCTGAAAAAATTAATTCAAATGTATATCAATATTTTCTCCTTAATAATTCAAATCTATGCATAATGCACAGGAGACGGGAAATATGACAATATGCAGGACAGTGAAGTTTTACATAAAAAAAATAATTTTATTATTAACAAATGCCAACAACGGGTATTAACCCTAAACACTGGAACGGGTAAATGTCAAAATATTGTGCAATGTAAAGCCTTGCCAAAAATATACCATCACCATTCAGCCTCAAATGAATTCCCGAGCGAAGCCGGGTATCTAAGCTAGTATATATATATATATATATATATATATATATATATATATAAAATTGTAACCTCTGTTTGTACTGATTTATTTCGCGAAATTTCACGATAACTTTACGTTTCACATGTCATAGACACCATAACTGCATTTTGTTTCTTTCGTGTATGTTTGTTTGTTTGTTTGTTTGTTACCTTTTCACGCATAAACGGCTGAACCGAATTTTATGAAACTTGGTATGTATATTACTACTAACCCAACTTAGACTTTAGGCTATATTAATATCCTCTGAGACGAACAGGAGTGGGGGTTATAAGGGAAGCCTGAAATAAAAAATAGCGATATTTCGATTCCTATTGGTTTTTCGGTAAATATAAACATAACAAAAGTTGTTTATTTTGTTATTTAGAGTAACTTTTGTTATGTAAACTTTTTTCGTATACCGAATTATTAACGAGATATACGCAAAAACCTATAACGAATGTGAACAATTTTATTTGAGACGAAAGACGCAACCGAAATGAATAAAACTCGGTATGTGTATTAGCACTAACGCTTTCATTGTAATAAGCCATACTAACATTTCTAGAGATGGGCAGGAGTGGGGGTTGTAAGGGAGGCCTTAATTTAAAATAGCGGTATTTTGTTTTCTATTCGTTTTTTTCCGGCAAATATGAACCTAACAAAAGTTGTTTATTTTTGTTATTTAGAGTACCTTTTTGTGATATTCATTTTTGACTTTTAACGAAGTATAAAAGAGATATATACTATAAACTAAAAAGGGATTCAACTATTTTATTGGACGCTAACGATTGAACAGAACATAACAAAGCTCGTTATGTCAATTAAAATTAATTATCCCATGATTATAATATATTAAAATTTTTAGGTTCGAGCGGGAGTGGGAGTTATAATGGGAGGCCTGAAGTAAAAATTTACGATATTTCATTTTTCTATTTGTTTTTCGGCAAAGGTGCACATAACAAAAGTTGTTTACTTTGTAATTTAGAGCAACTTTTGTTTCATTCACTTATGTCGTTAAAATGAAGAAAAAAGCAAAAGAAAAAAAAGAAAATACGGGATATAAGCTAAATCTATAGCGGGAGTCGACGATTTTATTAGTACTTATTTAAGTGTTTTTAATATAGGCATATTATGAAAAATGATGTTATGTTTTAGCCTTATCTATTTCGATTATTTAGAACTAAGTGTGACTCGGATTAGTGAGATTATAAATCCCCCTCCCCCTTCGCCTCATTTATTTATTTATCGTAGAAAATAACTTTATTATTTATTTCCAATAGAAATTTAAACTATAAGAGCATTTCCATTATTTAATTTCTATAATGTATAATTTAAAAAAAATCGTGCTGAATTTCCTCGTGCTGATAGGGGAAGTAGTAGGGAATCAAACTCTTTGATTTTGGTTATATACTATCTTATTTCCGATATTTTCATGTTATTGAAACAAATATGTACTATCATAACAATTAAACATTAATGTCATTGTGACAAAAGACAAAATGCTCTTAAACTCGATATGATTGTTTACATAGGTTGCAGGGACGGCTACGATCTCTTCCCCTCGACTAGCTTTTTGAATATAATTGAAATTATTTTTAGGGTAACACTATTATTTAATGCCATCAGGTAGATAAATTATTACAATAATATTTTGAATTAATAATTTAAGGAGAAGAGTGTTGATAGCTCTAATGCGAGAGCGGAAATAGACGGAGGCTAATAGAGTTAATTGAGTTTACTAATGTCCTGTGACATGCGGGCATTACGGGAAGTGATTACCACTGAGATCTACTATTAAGAATATAACCTTACGTGCTAAACTATGCTTAAACTATATGTGCTCGGATTGGTTTTTGACAGGAAATAAGTTTCATTATAGACGATATTTAATTGTAATAAATACTATCCATGATTATGGTTTGAAGTATTCAAAAAGGCGAGTTAAAAAATGGCAAGGGATAGATTAGGAACACATTTTTATTTATTCTTCTAATATAAAATTTCTCATTTATAAGTCGCCTGCTTGACCCTCACAGCAAAACAATGCGCGCCGACGGAAGTGTAGTTGTAAACATTGAAGCCTTGCCCAAAAAAATACTATCATCATTCAGCCTTAAATGTTTTCCCGAGCGAAGCCGGGTACCTTAGCTAGTATATATATATATATATATATATAGATATATATTATAAATATAATTTATATATATATATTATATTTGTCTGTTACCGCTCTAGCGGTCGCAATTTTTGATTGATCCTTACTAAACACGATATTTTGTCGTTTTATGTAAAAAGAAAGATCAAGTTCGTTAACGGCTGAAATCGGACTAGTGGGAGGGGGGGTTTAGAGGGGAGGATTTTCGAAAATTCAAAATATCTCCGTTACTATACGTCGGATCGAAAGATTGTACAGAATCAATCTTATTGCAAAGTAAATTTACTATAAATATTGTTATATACATTTATTCCCTATCTTGAATATTAACCGAGATATTTGCATTTTTATTAAATTTGGGCCGATGAGGGATTTTTGAATTTGCCGCCTAAAGCTAGTTCGGCCCTTTGCCGTAACTGTTCGACTCTCGTATGGAGATTTCTCTGTTGTATAACTTCACGTGGGAAATCTGCTTAGTTTACGCAGCCCCTGCGTGACGTACTTTTTTATATAAATGATGATTCACAATTTTTATTGACAAGTCCTTCAGGTCATCTTTGGTCAGCCCATATTCTATTATTGTTTTGACGGTTTTTTGATGGAGGACTCGTCTTGAACCAAACAGAAGCACCATAACTGTCCAGTCTTAGATGTGGTATTTTTCACAGAAATAGAGGCAACATGGTTCGTATATTCCTTTCTTCTCTTGATCCACCTCGTCTGCTTGATTTTTGTTCATCTCAAAACGGACAGTGGGATCCAGAATTAACCCCTTCTTTTCATTTTCATGATCGCTACAATGTCTGCTCTTCTTGGAGAGCCGTCTGAGGAATTGCAAGTCACCTCTTCGAATATATCCCAATTTGGGTGCTTCTATTCAAGAGGTGAGCAATTTGAGTCCGGACCTTATGATGACGTGAATTACGGATCCGCTGGCCCCATTGGCAGGAACCTAGGACATGGGGAAGGCTTTCAATCTCACTGCAATGCCTACAGTGGGTGTTTCCTAGGTTCCTTCCTGGGACAGAGAGAACTGGCACTAGATTAACATTCATCTTCACCGCCGTTGTCCATTCTGATGAAGAGAGCCCCTTTTTGTCAGACATCCATGAATTACTGGCTTGCCAGTCATTGAACGTTTCTACGCCAATTATATATGGCCCACTATAAATTATCCACTATTATATATAAATTATATATATATATGTATAAAAAGTTTATATATAAAAATAAAAAACTGAGTATTTAATTTCCACTCATTAAATTTATTACTGGTTTTGGTAATAAAACGTAACAATATATATAAATACACACACACACACACACACACACACACACACACACACACACACACACATGATAATTAATAGGTTCATGGAAAACTAAAGATTCTCGAGGTGGGGCTATCTGCAGATTGTTTAGTAGGCAAGTTGAGAGTAAGGATTTTATTTATTGAGTATGCCAATAAATAATAACCCGTTCCCAACTTAAGATTCATTCGAATCCTGATTTATTATTACTTATTAATGCCTAATTTTTGTTAATATGCCTAATTGGGACGGGTTATCTACAGGTTATCCTGATTTGACAAGGGCATTAAGGTTAAACGATTGGGCATCCCAGAGCCTCGATAGTTAAATCATATGTTTGGGTACTTAGTTATTCTATAGAAAAACAAAACATTTGCTTTCTTATTATATTTCATTAGAACTAGTAAGTTCACTATAGTAATTTGGAACATGGACGTGCTTGAAATCTTGCCATTGGAAATACGAGAAAAAATAATATTGGAATTAGATATTAAAGATCTTCTTAATTGCTCGTTAGTTTCGAAATCATGGAGGTCCAAGATGAACATAGATATCATTTGGAGACATCATTGCCATCGGAAGTGTTTTTTAGCCAGTAATGCAATCAAACCAAACCCTGATTGTTTCGAAGAAATGGATACCTTTTCTTCTGACTTAGAACCGTTGTGCTTGTGGAGGAAAATATATTCATGGTATAATAATCTGAGAAATAACTGGATTGATCGAAGGTTTAAAAGATTCAAAATGTCAAATGATAGTTCTAAATCACCAGTTTTCTCTCTTGATTCTGATGGGAAAACAGCTGTTTCTGGCCATGGGGATTCCTCAATCAATGTGTGGGACGTTGAAAGTGAACCAAAGCTTTTAGAGACATTTTTTGCTAAGCTGAATTCAGTTCCTGTTATATCTGTTCGCATTTGGAATAAATATATTGTTTTATTGCAGAAAAAACTTTTACAAATATATCAAAAGGACGGAGACTTAGGCTACACCCTTAAACACGCCAAAAGCTTTGAGTTGAGTGACGATAACATGACTCTCATGGACAAGGTTTACGTACTTGGTGAAAAGTTTGATTATTGGTACAATGAATGCTTAAGAGTAAGTGATGATTCCTCTGCTAGTCAAATTTATTTAAGAAGAGTGATTTTTGCTGTTACCCATGACCTCACTCTAGCAAGCGTTGGAGGATCAGGAGAACTCTGCGTCTGGAAAATGTCTGGTGAAGTACGTGCACACTTCTCAGGCTTTCATTCCATTAGGAGCATAATCACAATAGGTAAAAAAGTGTTCATAATAAGTGGGGAAGAATGCACCATCATTAGCGAATACTCAGTCCTAAAGAATGAATCCCTGCCAGTTCTTAGAATACCAGGATGGAAGAAGATCATTGTTACAGATGAGTACATTATTGCAGTTCCAAACCGAGTTGACACATCCCTTAAGCGAATCTGGGTTTGGGATCGAAACCATGTGCTTATTAGGACAAGAAATTTATCTTTTGGCCAAATTTCAGTTGCTCCTGTTTCATATTATGTAGTCTATACTGAAAATTCTCAAGTGACGGTATGGGATCCAAAGAGTGACGCTGTGCTTAATACGTTTTCAGCGGGTTTAATAATTGGCTTCATCAAACCTGCATTCTCTAATTTGATGGTGGCTTTCGCCAATAATTCTGTTCATGTCTGGGACTTCATGGAAGGAAAACGTCTTTACAGAATATACTCAGAACTTGAATGGGTTGGAGACTTCAGAGATCAGTTGTGGCTCAACCCTTCCATGATTATAAATGGCGGGGTTGATAAGCAAATGGAATTACTGTCTTTTAAGTAAAGAGTGTAAAACACAAACATTTTGGATGTTTCATTAAACGTTAAAGGTTAATAATTTATTTTCAACTGTTTTTATTCGATGTGATATTTATTACCGTTCATTTTATGAGACTAAGGCTACTCGAAACAGGTTATCTATAGATTATCATCCTTTTCTAATAAGAAATCTAGTGATTATTTAGGAAAATCTACAGAAGTTTATACTAATAATGTAATACCCTACAACGTCTGAAAATGCCATGTCCTAGTTAATCCGTAGTCAGTACTAACAGAATTCCCTTAAGCTATTGAAGTTGAGCACACAGAAAAAAATAATTTGATATCTTATAATCTGAAAAAAATATTTTTAAAATTGTTTGGGCCTATTTTTACACTGGTACACGAAAAAGGAGAACGCTAGCTTTTTTATACAAATGATTATTTAAAATTCTTGTTGTTTTTTTTTAATGGAGAATCTTATGTTTGAAATCCTTATTCCTTAAGAATTGTTGCTGTGGATGTTGGTATCACTGCTCTTGCTCCAAATAGTAATCCTTGGACGGCCCATTTTTCATTTCGTATTTTTCATGGGATTAGTTACAGCAGGTTATGTAGGTTTTAATATGTCCTATGTTCACTTCTTCCTTCTAAATTTTATGCATCTCGAATAATACAATTGGAACTATCATTGTTCTTCGATCAACATCAGTATCCTAAGCTATCATTTCTGCCCTTTTCAGTGATCTATCCGTAGAGTGCTAGCTTACTAATTCGAAGATTTCCAAATTGTGGGAAGTATTTCTTTCGTTGGTTAACTAATCCTGATCGTAACCCTATTGACAGGAATCTAGGTGGCGTTGAAGGGTTTCTTTCTCGGTGTAGTGGCTCCAACGGGTTGTTCCTCGTTCCCTTCCGAAGAGTGTGCGAACTTGAATAACATTAACATTCGTTTTAAGACCTGTATACGATTCTTATTAAGTAGGTATCGAACTGTTGGCTTATTTCCATTCACCGAATCTCTACACCTTTACTTTTCTGTGCAGTACATGGCATCTGGTATGAATATGGGGCAGACATATTCAGTGCATTGAGTTATTAGTCGGTTTTCCGTAAGCAACTAGCGTACAATTGACTCCGAGAAACATGACATATTCTTGGCTGTTACCTCTCTAGCTGTAGTAGTTTACGCTTGATCGTTATCAAACTTGATATTTCAGCGTTTCAAGTAAAGTTTTAATGTTTGTTAAGATCTGGAATCGGGTTAGGAAAGACGGGGGGGACCGAACAATTTATAATATCTCCACTATTCTGAGTCGGATAGAACCAATCTTGTTATTGGAAACATTATTTCCTATAAATGTATACATTTTGATTTAGCTGTTTTCACCGATCAGAACTTTCGGAAGACTGCTTCAACAACAATATACGCTAAATTCCTTTTGAAGTTTATAAAAATATAGACTTTTTTTTATTATACAGCTTTTGTTGGTTTCCATTTTTATTAAAAATAATAGGTATAAGGAAGGTGTGGGCTTTGGGGAAAACTCTTTAGTACCTCCTCCCCTGCATTATTACGGATAGTGGCCTATAAGTATGGAAGAGCATTGAATTAGAAACCTATAGGATCATCATCAAAATCTGTTGCATTGTATGTTAGTTGCATCCATTATGTTCTTTCTGGCGCTATTTTTTTCATGTTACTATACCCACTGAAATCCAAAGAAGCTTCACTCTCCTTTTTTCCACGGCGTTGATAAGACTTCAGCTCTCACTTACTTCGTTTAGAACATGCACATTGGATTGTTTTTGAGCCCAACTTGTTCTAGTGATTCTGCGCCAGATCCACATTTCCATTTTATCCAATCTATTATATATATATATATATATATATATATATATCTATATATATAGATAGATATATACATATATATGCACCTCTGTGGCGAGTCCAATTATCGCTCCGTAAAGATACCTAGCAAACACATTTTTTGTATCCATGCTTAAATGCTTATTAGTTAAAATACTTTTTCCTTGGACGGCTTATTTAGGAAATGCTATTCTTCTATTGTCTTCAGCTCTACTATCATCGTCTTCAATGATGCTGCTCCCTAAGTAACAAAACTCCTTCGCTTTTGTTGGATACGAATGAAAAATTATATTTGCGGGTAGTCTACCCCGAATAGGCAACCTGCAACGCCATCTAGCAGAGCGCTAACTTTCCTCAAGGAGCTGATTTTCCGCCAGAAATCAAATATTCATTGTGGTGATTAATGATGGTGTAAAGATAGAAATTATTGTTGTGCATTGAAAAAAAAGGCATTAAAATCTGATGAGCAAGGGACGTATTAATGCAGAAGGTCATTCACATAAATATTTGTATGACCTGCACGTTCATTTTAAAAAGTTCTTCTTCTTTCATGCCTCTAACGCTGCTTCTTCAGGAGCCTATAACAAAAAGCGAACAGTTACTATTTACATCGCACGGACTACCTTAAACTGAGCTGGCGCATCTGTGCTACTCATTAAATTTATTTTTGTTTATGATCATTTGAGAGGTTGCATTTTGTCCATTTGAGTATTTGCTCTGATTTCTCTATAAACACGACGCAATCATCACAATTAATTTTAAAGAAATTTGTTTTTACTTTGTCTTTAACCCTACTAAAACCATTTTAGCAGACTTCCCTTAAGGGAAATTAGCTATTGAGAATATCAATTGTCCATCGATCCTACCCAGAGCATGACGAAAATGAGGTCCGTTCAAAATTTTATATATATATATATATATATATATATATATATATATATATATATATATATTTGTCTGTTACTGCTCTAGCGGTCACAATTATTGTTTAATCGTTACCAAACTCGATATTTATGTAAAAAGAAAGATCAACAACAATATATATATATATATATATATATATATATATATATATATAGATAAAACAATATGTTAATCATCACCAGGAAAATTTGCTTAGTTTACGCATCCCCTGCTTGACGGACGTTTTAATTTTGTTTTCATAAATCTATGAGAGCTTTCTTGTTCATTTAAAAATGTTAGTTATTTTGTATGAAATTATAAAAATATAGACTTTTTTTATTATTATTATTATTATTAAGACATGAAATATACCTGTCTTCTGTAGTTGTAAGTTCGTTTATTGGGGGTTGCTGTTACTCAAATTGGCCAGAAATATGTTTATTGCAAATGATATGAGATAACTTTTCTTTATTTATCATTATATATTTAGAAATTATTTTGCTCCAGTGAATTTAGTTTTACCCGTTAATTTCTACCAAATAAAAAATATTTGCAAAGGAATAGCTCTTAAGCTCATAAATGGGTATTCTAGCTTGTTTGGAGCGCTGTCCCTCGTACCGGTATTCCCTCCTCTCAACACTTGATGAGGAATGTAGATATATTCTGCAGATACAGTTTTTTGATGACATAGATTTGGACGGACCTCATTTTCATCATCACCTATGAAGAATCAATGAATACTTGAAGAGAATGGTATCCAGTTCAACCTCAATAGCTTATTTCCTTTAGGTGGAGTTTACGAAAATATGGTTCCCTGCTGAGGAATCTATGCTATTAACCTAAGAGGCGGAATATGAACTCTGTTTAATAACGACAGGAAGGAAAATCTGCTAAGACCTACAGAACATATATGCAAAATTTATTGATATGGGATGTGCTGTTTGGCTGGAGTATGAAGAAAATAAACTGTTTTGTTTACAACTTTAAACATCATAATGTTGAAATCATTAAAAGGCTTTACAGAGTAAGTTATGACGCAAGGAAAAATTTCCGTTGTGTGATTAAGACTATTGTCCCAATAAATCGATGATTAATTACGGATAATAACGTAATTTGTTATAATGAATATCTCAATCAACTGTAGGCTGATGATGATATAACATTACGGCAAACAAATCTTTTCATCTAATGGAGTAGGGCCTCCATCTGGTGAACAATAGGTGGCTCATAATCACAATGCGGAATGAGTAGCAGCTTCAAGAGGTGAATAACATTTTAATAAGTCGCTGCCCAAGAGAGTGTCACAATAACTCTTGATGGTTATCAGAGGGCAGTGTTGCGCAGGTAGGTTCTGCGCATACACTATAACAGCTCTGGGATAATACAGGTACAGATTCTCTATTAGGCCAAACCCTTTTGTCAAATATAATAATTTTGCACAGTTAGTCTATTATATTTATCTATTTTCCAATTCTTTATTTTTGTTATAGGAAATCTAATGAGTAATGAGTTATCCATTACTTCACTATGTCTTCACTTTTACACAATTCCTTTAATTTTCTCGATAATGTAAAAGTTTTGGATAAAGACCGAAACATAATGAAGCAGACAATTAAAGAAAATGATCACTTAGTAAAAAAAATAGTTGTAAATTGGACGCCAGAAAGAAAACGACTAATACTGAACTCGATAGCGTCCAACAGGGCTAGAGCGCTATCGAGTTTGATAATAATCAAACACACATTGCGACAGCTAAACCGTTAAAACACACAGACACACACACATAGTTGTGCTTGTGTATATATATATATATATATATATATATTTATATATAAACTTTCTATGTAAGAGCAACAACACTCTGGAATTCGGGATCTACAGGAAACCAACTACCTACACACACAATACCCACATCTAACCATCCTGTACAATACAAGCTAGCTGTATTTTACTGATTGAAAACACTACCACTCTCGCAAGCTATTGTTATTGTTATTTATTAACGTACAAGATTTGCTCCTAAGACTAATTGGGACGGGTTATCTACAGGTACAATTTCACGCAATAACGGATTCATAAGACCCTCTGTAGACACGATGACCACGAATATGAATAATCTTAACAAAAAGAATCGATACAAAAGAAGCTAACCAGTCGCATTAAATATAATCCTTAATCCTACGTTGGCTAGAAAAGGGTGGTAACCCATCGAAATTAGTCATAGTAGCACAATGCGTACTTTAAGAAGTAATATTAATATTCCTTCATCCTTTTAAGATGGCCACTTCATAAATTCTGGACAAAATGCCCTAAAATGGCACAAAGTGGCAGAAAAATAAGGACGAGGCTAAAAGAGCATATTATGCGCGAGACCAAGTTTTCCACAAATGCGCGGAAGGCTTTATCGGCCGTGAAGTATGAATTGCTTTTTGAGGGCTAAGAAGGGCAAAACTTCAGCAGAACTCTGCTGAGGGCCTAGGTACTAAACTGGATAAAATGGAGAATGGGGACAGCAATCTGAATAAGTTGCAGTTTAGGAGAAGCAGTCGTCCGGCAGCCCTGGTGGTGGTTGTTTTGTATATATATATATATATATATATATATATATATATATATATATATATAGTTTAGTTTGTAAGATGTTAAGTAGTTTTTAGCATCTTCAGTAGTTTATTTTAGAAGTTCAGTCTTAAATTGTTGGTTATTTTCTGTTGACTGCTAAGTAGCATGCTTTTAAATGATGACTGGTTTTCTGCGATATTTATTTATAATTTTAGTTTTTTTTTTCCTACCTTTTACTTATATTTTAATTAGGTTTTATCTCTTGTTTACGCTAAGGTTGTTGTATTTGTTTAATATTATAAATAATGTTGATTGCATGTTTTTCATTTGGCGTTTTGTAAGTCAACAGGCACTGAATATGGAGCTGTTGCTCTGAAAGTGCACTTTCCCTAAATAAAACGCATTGTAGAGGATAACAGGCCTTCTGTGTACATCCAAACTGTAGATAACCCGTCCCAATTCGACGCTGTAGCAAAAAGTGGACGTTAATAAATTGCTGGGTCCGAATACCTACAAAAACACAATAACGTGGCAAAAGTATACCATCAAGCTCTAGGAGGAAAATTCAGAAAGACATGAAGGTCGCTTATTATCACTTTACTCCTCAAAAATTATTGGAAAAAGGTAATGTAAAGATGTATTGGGATGAAGCGATCGCAACTGACCATACTGTGCATCATAACAAACCGGATATTCTCATTAATGAGAAGATCAATGTTATTGGTTGATATTATTGGCATTGCAGAACTCAATGATGAGAATATTCGAAAATCCTATGCCGAAAAAGTAAGAAAATATCAAGAATTGGCTGTTGAGCTCTAAAGAGGTCTACAAACTGAAATCTGCCACAGTTACGGCTATTATAGTAAGTTCAAATGGACTCGTGTCAAAAACCACAATAGCAGGCACCAACAATTTAAATCTGTCAACAGAAATTATAAAAGAAGCACAGCAAGTGGTACTTCTTGATACTGGAAACGTTCGAACAATTTTTAATTCCCCTTAACATATGCTACAATTACAAACTCCATATCGGCTGGATTTTCCCCCGATATAGATTTTATTCCACATTTGCTGGTATAAACCTCCCTTCTATAAAAATATTAATATGAGAGCTCAAATATCAAGAGAGTTATTCGTACATTCTTTTTTTCTCTCTCCACCACTTCTAATAATCGGATTTTTACTTAGAAATATCAAATATATATAGTATATATTCTTAGTTTACTCTCCCCATAAGTGACGAACTTTTTTTTGCTAGATCATGTATGTCGATTGTTGTATCTCAATTGTGGGTTCGTGTATCATTGAATTGATTGATTTGTAAATTGTGGCAGTCAGTACGTATTTACTTATCGATTGGGGAGTAGGGGTCTGCAATACTATAGCTTAATGCTTTCAGTATTGCAATTTGTTCCACTTCATTCTTTCATTACAGCCGATTTTGGAGTGTCAATGAGTATGTCTTGTTAGTAAATAACTCCCTTTCTACCAACTGAGTTATTGTGTTTACTGCCGTATGTGTATTTGGTTGTGCATTTGCTGTGATGAATAGCCTTTTTCCTTTGAAAAAATGGCGGGAGTGGTCAGTTTATGTGTGTTTAGACCGTGTTACATCTGATCCATGAATGAATCAGAAACTGATGGGTGGTGTCTAGATTCGCTTTGCGTTTGCCAGTCACAGACGTGGTGGTCGTCGTTTACACCCTCAGTCAGAGTCTATACAAACATTTGTGCAACAAGCTATACGGTGTACAAATTCTTTGCAATCGCTCCAAAAGATTTGTGTTTGCTGATTTCAAATTTCGCTGGTTTTACTACGACCATTCTTCATAAACTAAGCAAATTTCCACGTAATGGTATAACACATTTGTGATCTCCTCTTACCACATATTCTCCATTTCTATGCAAGAAAACAAAAAACTAGGTTTACGAAGAGAGATTAAACCCCCCCTCACATGGGCCTGAGCCCCTGTAAGTAAATAAATAAAATAAACGTATCTTTTATTTCTATATATATGTAAAAAATAAAGATATGTCTTCTATTTCAGTTACATCTGTTAATCTATTGTAATACTTAATAGAGATCGCAAGGCGTTAGTATAGTCTAGCTTCTAACTCTGATTATGACTGTAGTGCCTGGTGAGGTTTCTAATCAGTAGCAGACTGATATATGACGCGATAAAGAGCAGGCGATCATTACTATTCACATCAGAAGCATTTTCTGAATTTTATCAGGTCATTGATTGCAGAGTACTATCGGCAGACGATAACAGCAATGATGTGTAATCCTATGATATTTTATTCTGAGAATATTATTGCCTCTCTTATTATTTTTAAATTATAACTTAATAACAATAACATCTATTCTATCATGCAGCTTTTAACAGATTTCTCCTAAGGGAAATCAGCTAATGAGGCTGTATCTACTCATGGCGCGATTTTCGAATTTTTTCTTCAAATGTTCACCGATCCTACCCTAGGTGAGGTCCGTTCAAAAGTATATATATATATATCGGACCATAGGGAGGGGGTTAAAAGAGGAGGAATTTCTAAAAATCGAAATATCTCCGTTATTATACTTCGTATCAAAAAATTGTATAGAAACAGCCTTATCGAAATTTAAATTTACTATAAATATTGTTATACACATTTATTCTCTATGTCGAATATTAGCCCAGATATTACCTTCAGCAAACTCCCACTTCTTCTAATGCCACATATACAATACTCTGTTAAATAAAACCTTTATCTGAAGCTTGTCTTGAAAACAATATTTGGTATTATATTGTTTTCAAGACATCTTTATTATACGAGATACATGCAAATGTGTTCTGTTGACCCCTTCCCCCCATACCTAACTTCTGCTAAAATATGAGTGATTGAGATACAAATTATTCTGATTCACTATAAACCTAGTAGGGTCGGTTCTCACCTGGGCAATAGGAATTTATTTATTGACGAACTCATTTAATAAAATCCTTAGTTCGACCCTGGCTAGAAACGTTAGGTAGCTCGTAGATAAACCATCCAAATTAGCCGTAATTACACAAAGTGGACCTAAATAAATGACATTTTTATTTAGTTATTAACGCCCGCTTTGTGCTAGTAAGGCTTATTGTCACAGGTAATCTCCATGTTACCAATCTTTTCTACCTGGGTGGGACTAAGGATTTTATTTATTGAGTACGTCACTAAATAAAAAGTAATGGTGTATTAATTCGTATGATTGTTATCGAAAGGATTTAACCATACCAGCAATTTAAACTGTATTCGAGGCTTGGCCACAATTTACCCCAATTTACAAATGTATTACAATATAATGAATTTGTTGAGTGATAAATATGCCCCTGAATTTCATCAATCCATTAATGACCTATTCCAAACTAACACCATCTTCACATCCGCCAAGCTATGATGTGCAGCTGATGTTAGTTATTTAATTCTTAGATGAACCAATTCCCTCTAGAATGGCTTATGCTGATTATTTCACTAGGAAGTAGGATTTATCTGATTTCGAAGTTTTAAACTAAAGTGTTTATATCCCGGCTTAACGCCTTTATTAGGAGTTTTCTCTTATGGTCGTACTCATGACGCGATTTTCGAAAGGAGCTTTACAAACTGTCCAGATAGGTAGATCAAGCGGTTAGCTGGACCTTATGACGGTCATTACAGTTGGTTGTCGTGAACGCCACGTCAAAATGGTTAGAAATCAATCCTACGACTACCAATAACGTCAACCATTTCCATGACCATTTCTATATTTGTGGACATCTTCTCCGGACTAGGCCTTCTGAAAATAATTGTCTCTGAAAATGTCACCCGTTTCAGCTCTTATGAGTTCCAATAATTTCGTGCAAGGTAAAATATTCTGCTTATCACCATTCATTTTCAATTTTTTTTACTCGTATATTAAGGGATATATTTGTATTTTCTTGTTTTCTGCTTCCAATAAACTTCCACCTATAGTAATCAGATTTTTACTTCGAATAATTGTGTAAATGGACATCTTATGTATAGATTATATTATAATTTCTGTTTACATCGGCTACTTACCACCGGAGAAATGGAGAATATATGGTCAGGTGAGATTACCAGTGTGTCGTTCAAGAATATGGGAAATCTGCTTAATTTACGTTGCCCCTGTGTGAGGGAATTTTTGACGTAGATGAAGAGTCAAGTCTTGTGCTTATTTGAGTTGAACATTAAATGATTCGTTATCTATTTAATGGCGTGAAACACGCGTACCTTGTGGGTGTGGCTTCGTTGCTTTTCCTTTAAACTTTACTATACACCTGCTCTCATAATACGTGTAAACCGGACATTCTCCGTTGAACCTCGCAATGTGAGATTGTTTATAATATTGAGATTATAAGCACACACAAAACACTTGTTAGCCTTTTATGGCTTAAATTATTCAACTCTTGGCACTTAACACGTTCCCAAATCCTGCATCACTCCAAGGACGATAGAAGTAGTTCATCTTAGTTTTTATGACTTATTACTTTTTTTTTGTTTCCAATGATAAATGTGAATTATTGTAATAAAATTATTAGAGTCCATCTTCGTAACCTAGTGTTCAAATCTGTTGTGATGAATGACATACAAAACCTTCTAGAGCTATGCAAAAAACTTGAACTTTTAGAAATCAATTACTGTATCTCAATTCTTAATACGTGGGTAATAGCTCACTCTGATTTCTGAGCTACTTATTTGAATAATTATTAAAAACAACTATATTTAATATTACATTTAAAGATGCAACTAACTACGAACGGAGCAAACTACTGTTCTCAGTTGAGGCACTGGTTGTGAAATCCATTTAAAACAGGTTGTAAAAGTTGTTGCAAAATTCCATTAATATGTGTATGTGTGTGTGTGTATATATATATATATATATATATATATATATATATAGACACACACACACACAAGAAACACATATTTGGATAGTCTACTTTACAATATACCACACGACTTTTAGTATAAAAAAAAGGGAGTTGGAATCTAGTTGCTGCTACCGTTCAGCTCGTAATGTGTCATAAGCTTTTTAAATGTAAAATGATACGGCTAATATGAGTCTTTTTTAAAAATGTATTAGTGATTCAATTTCTAAATTAGGTTTGGTATGTTAGCTTTTCTTCCGTACACAATAAAGGTAGAGGTTATTTAAACAATAAATAAATTATTTTTGTTTCTTGTTATTTATTACGTCCTCTGCTTTTGAGGCTATTCGGGAAGATCAAATACTATACTAGCCAGGATTGGATCAAGGATTTTATTTAACGAGTTCCTCACTAAGTTCATTGAAGCCGATTCTATGGGTTTCGAAGCTAATTAAAATCAACGCATTAACTCTCAAGGCTAGCCTGAGTTCCTATTTTTAGTACATTTCCCTTGATGGAAATCGGCTGTTGAGGTTGTACTCATGACGTGATTATCGATTTTTTTTATTTAAGTGTTCATCGAACCTACCCAGGAGATGAAGAATACGACGTTGTAAACATTGTATGTATCTATCTATATATGTATATATTATATATATATATATATATATATATATATATATATATATATATATATTATCATCAGCAAACCCATGTAACTTGAACAACACTCTGTTATATAATAAACCACTTTATTCGAAGCTTAAATAATAAATCTCGTTTTCAAGAGACATTTATTATACGAGATATAGTCAAATATTTTCTGTTGATTCCCCTTCCCCCTTATTTTGTTCTTGGGCTACTAAAATTTGAGTGATTGAGATAAAAATTACAGTAATAGATATAGAAAATAGTTTTCAATGAAATTAATATGACATATTCAGATATATTTTAGTAATTGTTTTTCTTTCCATTGAAGACTATTTCTTATCTTTTCAGCTCAGAGAGTTCGGTAGACCTGTTTGTTTACAATTGAGACGTTTTGCAATGGGAAGTAAAATTAACTGAAAGATTTCTTATTACCGTTTGTATTTATTCACTTAATATCCACGGTTTACCAGTGTGTAGATTTATCTATTGTCAAACTTGACAAGGGACATCTGCTTAGTTTACGGAGCCCCTGTTTGACGAACTTCGGCGGAATGTTGTATACATAAATTAAAAAGGATAATATTGCGAAGCTAAAACATTTATTAAATATGGTAGTATCTAATGTTTCCCAGGATTTCCGGTTGCAAATTATGTCTAAATAATAGGAATATTTGCCCCCTTGTTTGTCGAAGGCTCAGTCCCAACCAGTAATAGAATAACGTTCATTACGAATGTTCTGGACGAGCAAAACATCGCATTCACCTTGAAGGCCAATTTGAAGCTAATAATGGTCAATACGCGGTCGAAAATAATAACTAATTTGTCTGCATGAAGTATTCCACAAATGCTCTGTCGTGTTCCTATCGACAGATCGCGTAGAGTAGCCTCACTCTTTAATTCCAAGGAGATCGAATAAATTGGAGACAATTCTTGTGATAAGAGGACACGCATTTAAGTGAACTATTGACCATTTAATGCAATCATAGGGTCTAGGAAGACTTTCTCAAGGCCTGTGTGAGACTCATTATCAAAGTTCAGGACGAATGTGATTTCTTTCCAACCGATTACTGAAAAAAAAATTTAATGGTTTTGAAAAGGCTCTCTCGTTGAAGAATTCATTGACTTTTTCGCTCAAATGATCATATTCACACAATTTCCATCCGAAGGATACAGAACGAAACGAAACTCGTCTTTAAATAAAACTGCTCGCCCTTGCAATAGGAATGGTAGACGGAAAATACACTCCTTTCGCTAAGTCACCATTCCAGGTCTCTCCTTGGAATTTCAAATGTCTATCGACCCTACCTAGGAAATTAAGAAAATGAGATCCGTTCAAAACTCTCTCTCTCTCTCTCTCTCTCTCTCTCTCTCTCTCTCTCTCTCTCTCTCTCTCTCTCTCTCTCTCTCTCTCCCTCTCTCTCTCTCTCTCTCGTATGTGTGTGAGTGTCTATTGATGTTTTACCGATCGCAATTTTTGTTCAATCATTATGAAACTTGATATGTAAGCGTTTTATGTAAAACTAAAGATGAAGTTCGATAAAGGCTGAAATCTAACATGGAGGAGGGGGAGTTTATAGATGAGGAATTTCAAAAATTCAAAATATCTTCTTTATTATACACAGGATCGAAAATTTGTATTGGTTAAATGCTATTGACAATTTAATTGCCAAAAAATGTTGTTATGTATATATTTTTTCTATATCATGAATATTCACCAAGATTTTTGTCTTTTTTAGTTTCAGCCTTCAGTAAACCCCCACTCCTACTCATGGCATATTAACAATAAGCTGTTATATTAAAAACTACTTTACTCTAAGCTTATATACCAAATATTATTTTCAGGGGACCTTTATTATGCGAGGTAAATGCTAATTCGTTCCTTCACGACGACATCAATTAAGAATTCACGCTTTTGTTTCGAACATGTTTACTTGATTTCTACCAAATTCGATATTTAGCCGTTTCAGCCAACACAAAAGATCATATTTGTTATTGGCTGAAGTCAGACCTTGAATAGTATGGACTTAGGGGGGGGATTCTAAAATTCAAAATATTTTTCCTTATTATGAGTTTGATCGTAAAATGTTATAGGACCAACCTTGTTAAACTATTGATGGTCTAGAATTGTTGTTATACCCATTTTTTTCGTAACTCGAGTTATTCTGACTTTCTTGTTTTCAGCCTTCAGTAACTCCCCTCCTACTCATCGGTTTTACATAGAAATATATACTATGTAGTGAGATGAGTGTGTTATACGAGGACATGGAAAATCTGTTATTTTACGCAGCTCCTGCTGGGCGAACTTTTCACTCTTCCTTAAACTTAAGTCTCGATCTCTCCGTACTTGAGAGTATGGAAAATCATGTCTTTCAGTTGTAAACCTCGGTCGGTCACTGAAGGCTTGGCATGTTTCCTGCAAATTCTTAATTGTGAAGAACAATTATTCCCTAGACCGGAAAAGAAGCCCATACCCGCAAACTAAGGAGATTCCAATATGTTGGAATGGAATTACAATAACCTTACCTAAATAAGAGGGTAAAGAAGAATTGAAATTTAAGCTAGCACGCGATGTTTAGTGCCACAATTGCTTTGTGATAATCCACTTTAGCTGAAGGTTAATAAAATAAAGAAGGCTATGGAGAATAATGCATAGTATAACAATTGTAATACTTCCGTAGGGGGTTTAATTATATAAAAATGTTTAATTCAAAAGGGAATATTGAGTAAAACATGATTTGTATGTTACTGCCTCTCTGAATTTCCAACTCTTTCTGGTCCAAATATTGCATTTTTATTTTTGAAGGACCTCACTACAGTAATATCCTAGGTAGGATCGATAGACAAGATAATGGAATTCCTCGAAAACCGTGTTATGGATACAACCACAGTAGCAGATTGCTCTTGAGAGAAATCTGCTTAGAACCATTTACATTTTACGAGTTTCAATTCGCTAAGGCCTCCTCAAGGCATATGGGCTATTCACGCTATCTCATTTTAGCAGATTTCCCTTAAGGGAAATCAGCTATTGAGGTCGTACTCATGACGCGAGTTTCGAAAAATTTCCTCAAATGTCCATCGATCCTACCCAGGAGATGACGAAAATGAGGTCCGCTCAAAATTATATATATATATGTATCTATATATATATATATATATATATATATATATATATATTTGTCTGTTACCGCACTAGCGGTCGCAATTTTCGTTTGATCGTTACCAAACTCGGAATTTAATTGTTTTATGTACAAAGGAAGGTCAAGTTCGGTAATGGCTGAAATCGGACCAGTGGGAGGGGGAGGGGTTTAGAGAGGGGAATTGAAAATTCACAATATCTCCGTTATTATGCGTCGGATCGAAAAATTGTATAGATTCAATCTTATTGCAAATTAAATTTACTATAAATATTGTTCTATACATTTATTCTGTATCTTGAATATTAACCGAGATATTTGCATTTGTATTCTGTGTGTCGTCGGCAGGAGTCGGCTATGTTCGGGAATTTCCGCTGAGAACTCTGGCGGCCGTTTCCATAACTATTCGTCCCTCTTGAATAGGTTTAGAGATACCTTACTACTACAGGTGTTATTGGGCAGATTTATCTACTGGAAAACGTCACGTGGGAAATCTGCTTAGTTTACGCAGCCCCTGCGTGACGGACTTTTAATTCAGAATTTAAGAATGCCTATACTGCATTAATGTTTACTCGTCACAAAACCCAAAAATAATATACACAACCTACCTTAAAATAAAATAAAATATGAAGTTCCATTCATTTCCCTGCTGCTGAGTCTATTTATTTGTTGAATGTTTATACAGGCACTTTCATACAATATTTTAAGGAAGGGCTCTTTCTTTAATTTCTGGTGAAGAGAGCCATCGGACAGTACTTTGAAATAAATAGAGCTAGTGGACAAAAATCTAAGTAGCATTTCAATACAAACCTTTTGCAATTCAAACCACTTTCAACATAATGAATAAATGCCACATGAAGAAAATTAAACAAATAAATATTTTATTTATTTGAGTTTTTCACAATGAAGCGTACTATATTTTTCCTTCATGCAGTTAACAAAACCTATCGCTTTTATTTGCTTGAAAAGAAAGGAAGAAAAATTAAATAAATTTCCTAATGCTCAGTGTAATTTCTAAATTGATTTCCGCTAGCTTTAAATGTTTCAGCTTGTTTTTGGTGTTTCGTTATTATTTCCTTCAGAAATTAAATATTTTCTAGTTGATAGATCATTGTGTTTCGATTTTTTATATATATCTTTTTTTTGCAGATTCAAATGTGGACTTCATATATATAAAAAAAAAGATGACTCTTCGACACCTTGACATTTCTACTGGCGACACCTGTTAACCTTGTAAACATCATATTTTACGAGATCAAAATGCTTTTATTGTAACATTTCCTTATTTTTAGTAATACAATTTTAAACAGATATTTTTAAAAATTGTAATTTATGGTCCTGGAATTACAGGCTATAGTTGAAATGATATTTAAAATAAATGAAAATACCATATTTTTTTTTTTTTTATTGCCCATTCTCAAAACTCTGTGTTTTGGTCTAGAAAATCTTTCTTCACTAAGCCATCAAGCTTTAACATCTGGCCTTCCTTCAAATTTGAATGTATTTATGTATTACTTTTCCATCCATAAGGAAAAATTAACATAATTCTCGTTTAGCCGTAGTATCCATAAATTAGAAACAAATGAAAAATAAGGCCGAAATGATGGCTTGGGCAGTTATGTACCAGGCTATATCATATAGTGTATATCAGAAACGTAAACACAACCTGAATTGATATTCGTGTGCAACCCACTCCAACCCAGAACTCATTATGCACTAGCTGTTTAAAACACCATGTGGTTTGCTGTCAGCAGAATGACTCTTAGTTTTCAAGGCTCTTGACGAAGGTTCAACATCGAAGAGCCTAAAACCCATATGAATATTATTTTATACTCATCAAACAATGAAAGAAATGAATGAACACACCAAATGAGATACGTGCAAAAACTGAATTCTTCATGTTTTAAACGTTCATAAACGATATGAAATTACTTAAATTATTCAGTTTTATTAATGCCCATTAAATGGGAAAGGGGTGTGCTTTAAACCGTCTATTTATGACCAATCTTGATAGAGTGAACATATAAAATAGTCCGTCACTCATAAGCTGCATATAATATGCATATTTTCCATACTGATCATTCTGGACACTAATTAATAGGAAGCTACACTGTTAATTCAACATGAAATTTAAGAAACACATGAGACGATTTATGATATAGTACTTAATTTCTTTATTTGAATATCCCATAGGTAGTAGGGGGGGGGGGTTAAGTGAATGCTGAAAAAATAAATTTAATTACCTCCGTAAACTTTTGTTACGGAAATGTATAATACCAAAAATGTTGATCATTATCTTACTAACAAGATTGATAATATAAAATTTTTCGATCCACTAAAAACAACGTGGTTATTTTCAAGTTTTAATCCTCCCTCTACACCTCCCCTCCTATAAGACCGATGACGGCCGATAACAAATTCCATCTTTAACTTGATATGAATCGTGTAAATATTGAATTTGGTATCGGTCAAGTTGAAATTAAGGCTCTAGATAATGTAATCTTTATCGATCAAACATATTTGTTTGCATCTCACCTAACAAAATTTTGTTGAATACAATATTTGGTATTTAAGCTTGGAAGACACGTTCTATGAGATATTGGCTTACTGATAAAGGGAAGTTAGTAGAAGTGAGGGTTTACACAAGCCTGAAAAAAATTAAATACAAATATTTCACTTAATTTCCAAATATAAAAACATGTGTAGAACAACTATTATAGAGAATTATTATTATTTATTATTTATTAACGTCCACTTTTTGCAACTCAGGCTAATTGGGACGGGTTATCTACAGGTTACCACCCTTTTCTAGCCAGGGTAGGATTTTAGGACGTAATTTAATGAATTTCGTCACTAAATAATTTCCTTTGCCCAGGCGAGAATCGAACTCGCTACTCTAGGTTTGCCATGTGAGATAAAGGTCAACGCTTTAACTCGCATGGCTAACCTGAGCCCCTATAGAGAATTAAATTAGCAGTAATATTGGTCACAAAACATGTTTTGATATGGCTCATAATTTCGGAGATATTTTGAATTTTTGATATTCTAGATCATCCTGGTTTTGATCTAAACTTCATCCTTTATTTACTTATGTTTTATACATCTTGTTGGAATAAAATTGAATGTATAACGTTTAATTATATTGACAGCCTATGAGAAAACTAACTCAATTTCGGTTGGAAATAAGGCACTCAGAGTTATAATGAGTGTATTTGCTGAAGGTTCTGGACAGGGACAATTACGAAATATAGCAGATGGAAATGGAAGCTCCCGAATACCGCCTGGCCAGCTTACTTAACAGGTAAGATGAGGAAAACAGAAGATGAAGCCGCAGCTCTGGAATGGGAACTGGTGGACAAGTAAGGCTAAAGCTGATATTATCCTTGCTACTAGGCCGAGTCAGCTGAAGCAACTTAGGGTCTCGTCAGGTAAAGGATTAGTTGAGCTGCGTTTTCCATCAAGTGGCGTGACCAGGAAATCTTAAAGAAGATCATTCTTAGAAGAACCGCGTGACGTACGAAACAACATTCACTGTTTTCTTGATCTTGTTGATAAATTGTGGAAAATGGAAATGTTTATAAACGACGGCTTTCTCACGATAGTGTTACTTTACTCATTGTCTGATAACTTTAATAACTTCAGGGTTGCCATCGAATCCCTGGCGTATGAAGAATGGTATGGAAAGAAGCTCGGTGTGGCTATAAACAAGATTATGAATTTATTTATCATACATTTTTAGAATAGACTTTACAAATGAAAAAAGAAGAAGAATGAATAACGATGAACTTAGGGCATTAATCAGCGGAGTATGTAATTTTTGAAATCAAAAGGCCAAATTTTGTCCAAACAAACAGATGGAGATGGAATTTAATGCCCTAACTGAAGACGATTGCGGCCTTAAAGCAATTGAGAAAGACTCGAAACTGGTTGATTACCAGTGACAGCGGATGCTCCTCTCACATGACGCATTATTATAATTCAGAATCTGGTTTGCCAACAATATTTTGGAACGAAGCACTGGTAACAGTAGCACACGTAAGAAACAGCTGCCCTTCAGAAGTCTAAGATGGTGAGCTGTTCTACAATTTGGTTCAATGGAAAAAAAGGCGAAGTCAAATCCCGGAAAAAGGCAAGTATATACCAAGCTTGATGAAATGGGGCTATATTCAAGGGGTATTCTCAGGTATCCGAAGGTATAAATTGTGGATTACCAAAGTAAAGAAATTCATAGTCCCAAGGGATGTGATTTCTGCCACAAAAAAAATGGCTTCCTATGCATTGCCACTCGTTTCGGTGATTTGCTTTAGGTTACTCCTGATTTTTCAGTAGGCGATGTGTGCAAAATGATAGGAAAACTTGAAGATATGTGGAAAGTAGCAAACTATTTTGGCATAGAAGGATGAAAAAAAAGGTTCCGGACCAACCAAAGACGGAAGATATGAAAGTTAGTTCATGACTTCGGCTGGGCGGATGCTAAACCAAGGACACCGATGAGTGCAGAGTCAATGCTAAATGTGATTCAAATCTTCTACTTGGCAATAAGAACTATTGACAAGCGACACCTCGACCAGACTAAGCAGTAACCTATCCAGGTGCGTAGGGAAATCAACCAAGGTTACCCTGCGTTATTTACATATATATTTTTTACATTCTCGGTTAGAATAAAGTATTTACTCGCTCGTGCATAATGCCTAATTATTTTAACAATCCAAAACTCATAACACCCCTTCCTCTTGGTCCGTTTTCAGCTATTAACAAACTCGAACTTCAGTTTAATACAGTAGAAGCACACTGGAACCAATGATTCCCTGTGACTCTGTGACAGTCACGGGGAATCCTTGGGTCCAGTAACATCTTTGTGAAGAGCAGGGCACTGATGATAGAGCGTATGCGCATCTGAAAGAACTCTGTCGCATAGAATAAACTACTGTGAAGGCATAAAGTAAAGTTACAGACCAAGTATTTTCAAGGTAGAAATGATGGTTATATGAGTTTGTCAAATGTAAATCTTACCAATCTCTTGTATTATGCGTCAGATTAAAAAACATGATATGCAAAATTTCGTTGATCCAGTCATTTTCTAATATGTTGTTCACATTCTTTATGATGTACGCTGTTTGCCTCTTGCAAGCTCCCACTTATACTGAGGGCATTCTCATCTTAAGCCGTTAAATCACTAAATATTTCGCGCAACATTTTTTTTTAAGGTGTCTGTTTACATTGGGTGCTTTTTTTTGGATGGCATTATGAACCTTTGAGATCTTTAGCCGCGACCGAACGAAGCTCGAGAGATTACTGAACAGAGTCCTACGTAGTGAATGTTCAATTCGACTGAGATCCTCTGTTAACCAAGGGTGCTTGGAATAAGTTGCCTTCAGTAGTTTTACCCAGGGGGTCTGTGGGCAGCTCATCCTTTGTCAGTCTGTCTTTGGACGAGATCTAAGAGAGTCATAATCGTTAGTCATCGCGATAGTCTGTCAGGCTTAAGTACTCATTAGGCTCCGTGTGATCCTGCAACACCTGCTCTCTAGGGCTAGTGTTCTCAATAGGCAGGAATCGAAACTGAACCTATTTTTACCTTCAGCGGACTAAGTCTACCCACGCCCCATATTCAGGGGGCCGATAACATCAGCTGTAAGCCAGTGCTATGACATGATAAATCTGTTTTACTTGTAGAGCCCATGAGTCACAGACATTTATTTGTATAGATTTCTTGATGAATGACGTACTGGCATATATGCCAAGATCAGTAGATACACAGATGTCAGGTGGGGAGGGGAGGAGTGAGAGGTGGCCACCGCGGTACCGGGTACTTGCTCAGTAGTTGTTCAGTTCTCGCGGCAACACCTATCTTCTCTCATACCATATCAGTGTGTATTGCACTTCGTCATAGCGACCTTTTCGATACATGTCCACTACATTATAGTTGGCGAACCTTGAATACAGGAAAAATAGTTCACATCGTTAAACGTTTAAAATAGGTAGGTAAAACAACATATAATAAAAACCATTAGCCTTTATTAAATGTTTAATGAACTTATTAGTTTATTTGTAAGGCTCTACAAATGAGAACAAAAAAAACAGCAATATTTTATTGAATTGTATCCTGTTCCCATTTCAAGTATTTAGAGTCTTTTCATAATTAATTTAAGACATCCTATTTTTACTCACCACAACTTTTACAAAACAAAATAAAAACATCGCAACTGTCTCTTGAAATCAAGAAATATGTCGAATTAGTGCTAGATGCCTGTAAAGTTTTTTCTTATTCAGCCAACTGAATATGTCGTGTTGGTTTAAATGTCACTCATTTTATTTTTGTATCAAAAATGTGCCTCATATTTTATTTTCTATTCATAAACATAGGCAGGATAGTATTTCACACAGTGACGACATTAACTGATGAAGAAGACTTGGTCTTGCTCTTCTGTTGGGAGGAGTACCAGCGACCCCGTGGCACGTTAAAAATAGGAGCTACGAAATAAAAATTTCAAATTGTTTACTTATATACTATACAAAATTTACTCTTAGTTAAAACCCTTTGTATTGAAGACTTGAAATTAAACTTGCACATAAAATGATTAGAGAATAATAAATCTTAAATGAAAATCGGAAGAGAAGAAGTGGATGTTTAGCCCGAATTCTAACAAACGGTAAACAACAAGTGTATAAGAAAAATGCTCTGAAAAAAATAGGAATACGTCATGTCATTAAGTTTGATAAATAGTGATTATTGGTCCGACTCATAATAACGATGGTTATATGGAGCTTGGCAACGATCAGACAAAAGAGAGGGAGTTAATAGACATATATATGTAAACATGCACATAGTAAATTAGTTTTGTCATCAGGTTGGTTGTTTACAATTTTCAAACGCACTTATAATATTAGAGATATTTAGAATTTACAATTTACCCCTCTAACCCCCCCCCCTTCTCCTGTTCCGATTTTATCCATTAATGAACTTAATCTTCAGTAATCAATAGTGAGTATAGTAACGTTCAAACACAAATTATGACTTCTAGAGTGGTAACCGATGTGTGTGTGTTTATATATATATATATATATATAAAACCGCGATTTTCCACGTTCTGATATGGTATGTTGTCATATTAAGTTCTATTCTCTATGTCTCCCATGATAACATGTACAATTGCTTTCAGAGAAATTGCCAAGAGTAAGCGGAGGAAAAAATCCAAATAACTCGAAACAATAATTGGAGTATATTCCTTTGGTAATGATTTTGTATTTTACTCGCGTAAGCCTACATTCGTCTTTATCCTTATTTTCGGTTATTAACGATTATTCCCTTTATTTTTACATGAAATATATATATATGTGAAATAAAAATTGTATTTATTAGAGCCAGCGATGGATAGTGACGTCACAATGCAATTGTGCACTTATCCTACACACCAAGGATGCCACCTGCGTTATTAATGCTTGGAAGGCAACGTTTCTTGGGTACACTGGCTTATTATTAATTTGTGAGGAGTAAACGTGGGGGTTTATTTGAAGCTGGAAAATCACGACCAACTCCGTTTATGTTTGAGTTCGGGAAAAATATATCGATAAACAGTGGAAAAATATTTCAACAGAGATATGGATGGCTATGCATCTTTCAAAATCATTCAATTCATCTCTTAACTGAAATATCCTGAATACTTCTATTTAAAAGTGTAGACATTTTATTCTAAGGTTTTGTATTATGTTATTGCTGATTATTCATGAGGGCCGTGCCATTTATTCCAACCTTCAACTCAGAATGAATCATTCAGGTAGCCATCGAATTTAAACAACCTCGCGAATGACGTCCAGTCTGTCACGTCTGAAAACATTTACAAAGTGCACACTTCTTTACTTCTGTCGAATGAAATCAAAACTGACGCTAGCGATAATTTTTATCAAATGAATTATGGGGTGATTGACTCCGGTCTGATATATTTGATTTATATCAGAGCTCTGATGTAACACCCAAATGAATGTGTTAACTATATCTCATTCTATCAGTGTTTCCCGGAAGTAAAGAATGTTATTTATGGTGGAAGTAGAAAGACTGAATTAATTTATTCACTTAATAATCTGTTCATGTTCATCACGTAGGACAAACGTCCATTATCACGGATGGAAACTATAGCTAATTGCTTGCTATACTCGAGAAGGAAAAAGTGATGATTAAAAGATTATTAAAGATTTTATATTTAGAATAGTTGTTACATGCCCAAGTCATTTGAATTGAAAATGTTTTACTACATCACTTCATTTCCATTAAGTATATTTATTTATTTATTTTGGAGCGTTCGCAGCGAGGTATAGAAAATGCTTCTGTATCGATTCACCTGCTATTGTTAGCGATTGGACAAATATCATCTAATTATGTTTACAATCTCTATGAAATAAATACCATTTATATAATGATTTAATTTTTTATAAATTAAAGGATGTAAAAATTAGAATAAGAAATATTAAATAAATAAAGGTTATTTAATAATTGTATTTGTAGACAAAAAAAGAAAAGAAAAAAGACCGATAAAATTCTCTAAAAGAACCCGAGGTAATTTAACATTAAGAAGTATAATGGCATTAAGGTCTTCCTTAATTATCAAATACATGTTGGAAGAAGTTACAAGATCTTACCTGACTGTGATTGCCCTCTATTTTTATTATTATTTCAAACAATATAAATCGTAGAACTGCAGTTATAAATGTTTTACCAATAGCAATGAACATATTAACTTAAAAAATGAAATTGTTCTCCGTAATCTCTGGTGCAGAATTTTTTTTTTCATCGCTGTTTTGCTGGATATTGAAAATTGAATCATAGTAAACCATCCTGTCTTCACTGTACCGGAGTGCTAAAGGTTGCCCCAAGAAGGAGAATTGACGTACACAAATAGTTTTCACTTTAAGGTATATTGCAAAATAGAAAATGTATTCATCCTAAAATATATTAAAATACCTTTAAATATACCCCGTTCATACCATACTGCACTCAAACATGCTTATTCAAAATACAGAATATACCTTGTACTAAAACTACGCCACTGTTGTTCCGGATAGGTTGGAGTCTTAATCATACAGTGTAGTTGGTTTTGAGAAGAAGAAAGTACAGCCTCTCGCAGAAGAACTCTACGAATCCATATAATTTTATATTATAACAAATAACATTATAAACATTCATCTTATTGTATTACATGAATATTAAAAAGCTTGTAAAAATACCTATCAAATATGAACATGGTGTGCAAAATTCCCAACCAATTTTGAGTTTTCCTTTTGAAGGATTCTATATTATAAAATGTATGGTTTCTCAACTGAAATGAAAACAGAGCACTTTGGTTCAGATGATATGTAATTAACTGTATGTAACTAACTTTTGTAGTGTTGTGAGAAATATTCTTATTTTTCAGCGTTTTGAAATAAAACTCTGTGAAGGAGATTGTCTTATTTACTAGATGTTAATAAATTTTTGTTTTTGTTTAGTGCTCAGGTATCGCATGTGAGTTAAGGTGTTCGTCTTAATTAACATGGTAAATCCTAGAGTCCTGGGACGGATTCCCGCCTGAGCAATAGGAATTAATGTAGAAACGTTCTCAACTGAAATCCTTGGTCCCAATCTAGCTACGAAGGGTTGTAACAAAATAAATACTATTAATACATAATTTAACACTTACAGTTCCCAATAATTAGGACTTTCAACTGACGCAAAAACATATTATAAAAACGCCTGTCTTGAGGGGCTGCGGTAAACTAAGCAGATTTCCCATGTGCTGGAATGGTACACTGGTGATCTCGTCTCATAACCTATTAGTACTTGTCCCGTAGTAAGAAGTCTATGCAAACAGAAATTTGAAATTTTTATTGACTCAGTTACTGAAGGTAGGCATCAGACTATTATAAGTGGGGATTTGCTGAAGACTGTAAGCATTTAAATACTATTTGCATGCTTAATATATATATATATATATATATATATATATATATATATATATATATATATATTTAACATCATTTTGGTTTATTTCTGGGTAATATTGAGGGACATTTGAAAAAATCTTTCGATAATCACGCCATGAGTGCAACTGCAAAAGGAAATCTATTTTTATCTATCTATTAAAAAGAACGAACTGCGGAAATCGTGAACCAATGGTTGAACTTATCCTACAAACAGTTAAAGCTATATGAGATAAAACTGTTTTCCCTTGGATCAAAGCACACAGGGATCAATTAGGAAACTGCTTAGCGGATAATACACCCAATTCTGCATCACATGTTTCACGAACTAAAAGTCCGTCACTAACTAAGCAGATTTCCCACGTACTGGTATAACACCTCATACTGATGTACGCATAACTCAGTTAATATTTGAGTTAAAATAAAATGAGTAGAACAACAATTGTAGACCATCAATAGTTTAACATGATTGGTTCTATAAAATTTAAGATTCGACCTACAATAACAGAGGTATTTTGAATTTTCGAATCCCCGTTCTAAACCCCAACAATTCCAGGTCCGATTTCAGCTAATAACAAATACAATGTTTAGTGTTGTATGAAACGATTTAATAACGAGTATATTATAGATAAAATAAACATTTCCGATTAAAGAACGAAAAATTTTAAATGATGACGTCATCACATAAAGTATTTGCATGTATCTCGCAAAATAAAAGTTCAATGGTAACCATAATTGGTATTTAAATACTGAAATGAAGTGATTCGTGGCATAACCGCTTATTGTTGACATGAATAGGAGTGGGGATTAACTGACGGCCTAAAAATAAAATAGGGAAATAGTTCGGTTAATATTCAATATAGAGAAAACATGAACATATCAACATTTATAGAGCATTACATTTGTAATACGACTGATGTTATACAAGTTTTCGATCCAACGCGTAATAACGTAGATATTTTGAATTTTCAAAATCCCCCCTCATAATCACCACCTCCCCCTGTCCGATTTCAGCCGTTAACGAACTTGTCCTTTATTTTTACATAAAACATCGAAAATGTCGAGTTTGGTAAGGGTTAAACAACAATTGAGACCGGTAGGGATCGATGGACATTTGAGGAAAAACTTAGAATATCGCATCATGAGTACGACCACAATAGCTGATTTCTCTTAAGGGAAATCTGCTAAACGTACACGCCTTAAATACGTATAACAGTTAGGTAACGTAACTGGCAAATCCCATGGCCAAAATAATGGAGATAAAAGTTTTTTTCAATTACTTAACACCAATTATCACCAATAAATACGGTTTGACTGATTACACTACAACAATCACTAACAGGACATGGATCAATAAAATTCTAATTTAAAAGTGAATTATGCCTATGTGACATTAACGAACTCACTACAAACATGTCAATGCTTTATACATACGTGCCCACACTTTCCAAATTAAAAACAAACATTACCAATATGTATATCAAATGTTATGGGAAAATGAAAATCATATATATAATGTTTACGTACATAAATAGGAAATATTAATTTTCTGTCATTATTTCTTTGTTTTTAAATACGTCATATTATTTTCTTATAGTCATGAATTAAGATGAGTAGAATTTTAGTTATTTATCCAATTATTTTCTTTTGGTGTTTTAAACATTTTGATTATTAACTGTTATGTAACATACGTAATATTCCATTTTTTGTTCATTTGATTAAATTCAAATTGATTGGAAAAAAAAGAAAAAGAAGAATGAAAATCACTGGCTAAACTACCCGGTAAGGTTCAAACAACACCGAGTAACTTAGGCGTAAGGTCGAGGCCTAGAGACATCTCCTACCTATGGTGGTATTACAGACCAAAATTCACTACTTCTTTATTAAAGTAGCTACTCAATTACCTCACGATGCAACGTGGGCACGCGTGGAACGGCCAGAAGTCCAATCTCAAAGCTCAGTCACCGTAAAGAAATATAAAGTTTTGAGTCATCCAACACCTCTAAACGAATAGACCCCTTTAAATTTCTGTGTATATTTATATATATATATATATATATATATATATATATATATATATATATATATATATATATATATAGGGTTTTTAATATGAAGGAAGTATGGATATAGTATATTGTCATCCCACAGTGCATTTTCATTGTGGTAAGACTTCATTAGGTTGACAGTATAACAACCGGCGCTCTTTGAATTTGTTTTAGCAGATTTCCCTTAAGGGAAATCAGCTATTGAGGTTGTACTCATGATGCGATTTTCGAAATTTTTCTTCAAATGTCCATCGATACTACCCAGGAGATGACGAAAATGAGGTCCGTTCAAAACTATATATATCTATCTATCTATCTATCTATCTATCTATCTATCTATCTATCTATCTATATATTTGTCTGTTGCAGCTCTAGCGGTCGCAATTTTTGTCTTATCGTTACCAAACTTGATACGGGGTGTGGCTATTAAATAACGAGACTGACGCTGTAAAACATTTTACTTTTAATTCATACATTTTTACTTATTATCACCTTCAATATACACCCTTCCTTTATCCCTACAACGCTCCATGCGAACCTTCCATTGTTCGAAACAGTGCTGAAGTCTTTTTCTGCCAGCTCCTTCAGGACGCGTGCCGCTTTCTCTTTCACAGCTTCAACAGACTCAAATCTTGTTCCTTTTAATGCAGATTTCACCTTAGGAAACAGATAGAAGTCGCACGGTGCAAGATCCGGCGAATAAGGCGGATGGTCTAACACTGGGATGCTGAATTTGGCTAAAAACCTCTTATCAGACAATGCGGAATGAGCCGGCGCATTGTCTTGGTGGAGAACCTATGACTTGTCCTTCCACAATTCAGGTCGTTTTTTCCTTATTCTTTCGCGGAGTTCAGCAAGAACGTGAAGGTAGTAATGTTGATTAATCGTTTGACCTTCAGGAGCCCAGTGAAGGTTCACAATCCCATGAATATCGAAAAAAACAATCAACATTGCTTTGAATTTTTATTTGCTCATTCGAGTTTTTTTGGCTCTCGGTGAAGATGGGCTCTTCCAGTGCATGGATTGGCGCTTTATTTCAGGATCATACATAAAAAACCATGATTCGTCACATGTTATTATCCTTTCCAGTAAGTTTGGGTCATTTTCAATGGCATTCAAAGTGTCAGTACAAACATTTTTGCGAGCTTCCAGTTTTTCAAATGTGAGAATTTTAGGCACCATTTTGGCACACACTTTTTGCATGTTAAAATTGTTATGTAATGTTTGCCGTACGGATTCTTTATCAATTCGTACAGTTTCAGCAATCGCACGAATACTTAACCGACGGTCAGATCGAATCAGATTACCGATTTTTTCGATATTGTCATCCGTTTTCGACGTGGAAGGGCGACCTGGGCGTGAATCATATTGAACGTCTTCTCGGCCATCTTGAAAACGCTTAAACCACTCAAAAACACGTGCACGTGGTAAACATTCATTGCCATACACTTCTTTCAATAAATTATAACTTTCAGTAGCGGTTTTTCCAAGTTTCACATGAAATTTCACAACAATTCGTTGCTCTACTGTTTCACTTAACATTTTTCCGGCGAAACAAAAAAACAACTCTAATGCGAACGAAGGCTACGGCTGTACTGATTTGTTTACAGAAGCGAGAGGCACTATATTCGAAAGAGGAAGCTTCACGATAACAGTTGTTAGTTGCTGGCGTTTGACGCATGCGCACTTCTTCTGTAGCAGCGTCAGTCTCGTTATTTAATAGCCACACCCCGTATATAATCGTTTTATACAAAAAGAAAGATCAAGTTCGTTAATGGCTGAAATCGGACCAGGGGGAGGGAGGGTTTAGAGGGGGAAAATTTCGAAAATTCTTAATATCTCCGTTATTATGTGTCGGATCGAAAAATTGTATAGAACCAATCTTATTGCAAATGTAATGTTCTATAAATGTTATTATGTACATGTTTTCACTATCTTGATTATTTACTGAGATATTTGCATTTTTTTAGTTTTCGGTCTTCAGTAAAGCCCCACTCCTACTCATCTCATATTTTCAATATTCTATTATGTTATGAATCACTTTATTTGAAGCTTAAATACCAAATATTGTTCTCATTGAATCTTTAAGTTTTGAGATAAATGCAAATACGTGGCGCCCGTGGGAAATCTGCTAGTTAACGCAGCCCCTGCGTGACGGACTTTTTAAAATCGTAAATGAGAGAGGCGGCTCTGTGGCAGAACGTGAGAAACCTGCTTTGTTCAAACTGCACCAACGTGACGGAATGTATTTTTCCAAGGTCCCGTCTTAAGTACAACCTCAGTTGCTGATGGATCGCTGAATTCAAGTCGGTTTAATCCAGGATGAATATTGATGACTGTTATAGAGCAGTAGCATTGTTTTCAAGGATTACATAATCTTTATATTTGTGATATAATCGGAACCAAGTCTGCTTCATCGTATAGATTACTCTTGAGAATCGTTTGCAAACATTTAGAATTTTAAATTAATAACATGTTTAAACATTGTGAGAATTGCCTCTTTAAAAATCTTTTACTTTGTTTTATATATACGGAAATAATGAACGTTAAGTTTGATGAGCGATAACACTCAACATTGAAAAGAGCATACTCTTAAATTCGAGTGCATGCAAGACATCATTATTAGCTGATTGTTTCATTTATTAATAAATAAGATATCACTTCATACAGTTTTTCCATATCATTTTCAACTGATTGACTTTTGCTCTCCAACCTTTGGCTCCCGATAGTTATTTATTTAAATCAAGTGGTTTTTTTTGTTTGGATTTATTTCAAACAAGTCATTGCATGAATGAATGTGTATGTATGTGTGAATATATATATATATATATATATATATATATATGAGATTTTGTTTTCATTAAGTGCTTGATGGTCATGCTTTTAGCAGATTTCCCTTAAGAGAAATCAGCTATTGAGGTCGTACTCATGAAGCGATTTTCGAAAAATTTCTTCAAATGTCCATCGATCTTACCCAGGAGATAACAAAAATGAGGTCCGTTCAAAATTTTATATATATGTATATTTATATATATATATATATATATATATATATATATATATATATATATATATATATATATAGTATATTAAAATTGTAAACGTCTGTCTGTACAATGATTTTTTTTCTTCGCGAATATTTCACTGATAACTTTTCGTTTCACATGTCAGACCACCATAACTGCATTTTTGTTTCTTTTGGTGTGTCTGTTTGATTGTTTGGGTTGTTTGTTACCTTTTCACGCATAAACGGCTAAACCGAATTTTAATTAACTTCACGAGAGAAATCTGCTTAGTTTAAACAGCCCCTGCGTGACGGACTTTTGTATTCAAGAAACCTCTTAATATATGTCCTTATTACGGGGGAGGAGAGAAATACACACACACACACACACACACACACACACACACACACACACGCGAGCGCGCGCGCGAGCACACACATACACTTACACAATTACTTATCATTTATTTAAACTTTACTAGCTAATGTTTAGTCTTGCCAAAATTGTATTCCCATTAGGAGGTAGAGAATTCAAATCCCTGTAGCCTTATATATTGACTTTATTGGCTCGCCAAATAGCTAAACAGTGCACTGGGCCATACGTAACGGTTTCTTCCATTCATACGTCTACTTTCTCTGGACAGATTATAAATAAAGAATATAATTATCAAATGGATGGAAAAGTCATACCTAAAGTAAGAAAGGAGTTTAACCCAATGGTGAATATTAAAGGAATCGAGAGTATAGATCTGCATTGACCGTTGAGATCAAAACCATGTAATAGTTTCGCTACGCACATTAAGTAATCACACGATTCATCCGACTCAATGTTAAATGTTTTAAAATAGTCAATAGTTTATCCTCTATCTGGGTTACCGTCCGTATCTGACAATGTACGGGCGGTTCTCTCTGGTTTTATTGTATTTATTCCATGCATGATATGCACTGTTTTCGATAGTTTCGAGGACATTGAACGTTATCGGCAGCTAAAGATGCAAAATGGATTGACGATTGCTGAAAATAAGGGAGTTTCAGCCGGGTTTTTGGGACGGAAAGCCAGTTCTACAAGTTCAGCTGGTGTACGGAAAGTGGTTATGGGTTGCTTGAGCTGGAGAAGGATCGGACTCGATTAGAATGCAAGCTCTCCGAGGAACCTAGGAGAGGGAGGGCCAATTTCAGCACTTTTCCTAGTCAAGGCTACTCGGGATCGAAATGTGATAGAAAGCTTGGGTAATCTAATGGATCTGATCGTGTCTACATTTAAATGCTTTTCTCTGGACGAACGCCAATCAAAAGTAGCGACGAGCCTTCTTCCCCCCACCCCCCCCCCCCCCCACCCCCCCCCCCCCCCACCCCCCCCCCCCCCCACCCCCCCCCCCCCCCACCCCCCCCCCCCCCCACCCCCCCCCCCCCCCACCCCCCCCCCCCCCCACCCCCCCCCCCCCCCACCCCCCCCCCCCCCCACCCCCCCCCCCCCCCACCCCCCCCCCCCCCCACCCCCCCCCCCCCCCACCCCCCCCCCCCCCCACCCCCCCCCCCCCCCACCCCCCCCCCCCCCCACCCCCCCCCCCCCCCACCCCCCCCCCCCCCCACCCCCCCCCCCCCCCACCCCCCCCCCCCCCCACCCCCCCCCCCCCCCACCCCCCCCCCCCCCCACCCCCCCCCCCCCCCACCCCCCCCCCCCCCCACCCCCCCCCCCCCCCACCCCCCCCCCACCACCACCCGCCCCCCCCACCGACCGCCCCCCCCCCCCCACCACCCGCCCCCCCCCCCACCCCCCCCCCCCCCCACCCCCCCGCCCCCAAACCCCCCCCCCCCAAAAATTTGTGTTTTAATTTTTACCTATTCTCTTTTTGAGACATTTTCATAATGTTTGGTTTATGCCCCTCCATTCCAAGGAATACTGTAGTGCTTATTTCAACTGAATCTTCAAGCTCTTTGATATCAGCCTCCCAAATCAAAGTAAATTATTATTGACCCTTGATGCAAGAGTCATCATATAAAAGTAGAGATAAATACAATATCATATGACAAAAGCTGGGCAACACAACAATAAGGCCTGCATTCAAGTTTTCTATAAGCCTGCAGAGGCACCAAGATGGTGAGATGGTGAGCCAATGTCCCTTGGTACCCCAAAATGTAAAGCTCTTTTGGAGACCACAGTAAAGGTTTTAAAGAGGGTGATGTTACTTAACCTGGAAACCCCAGGCACCCCTTCACCCAATGAATAGAACAGCAACAAATTATTATTGTTCTTAGCTCACATAAAATGGTTCGAAATAACTAATCACATATTTCATTAATTTCTATGAATGAGATAATTTATTTGTTTTTTAAATCAGTTATTAATACCATATCCTTTTATGAATTTAAGCTCAGCATTTCATAAGCTGGGAATGAAAAAAAAAAACCAGTGTTTATTAAGGGGACTGTAAATGAGCCATTGGTATTCATTCAGTTTTGCCCCTTAAATACTTAATTTAGGGAGGAAAAAAACAAAATAGCAACACACAACATAAACAAGGGAGGGGAGGTAAAATAAATACAGCAAAATAATAGAAACAAAAACACAGCTGAGATGTACCCTCAAAAGAATAGCTAGTCATTAAAAGAAGTATTGATTTTTGGTTATGAAAGTTTGTACTGATGTCGAAGCTTTCAAATACATTTTGACAATTGCCCAATGTTATCATAGAGAGATCTGGAGATCAAGTAAATTGAGGTCCCTTCAAAAGTTGTTTGTGTTGTGGGTTTTTTTTTTTGTGTGTGTGTGTGTGTGTGTGTGTGAGTCATGGTGTGTGGCTTGGGTGCATGCATGTGTGTGTTGTTGAGTGTGTGTGTGTGTGTGTCGTGTGTGTGTGTTGTGCGTGCAGATGGTGCGTGTGTGTGTGTGCATGTGTGTGTGTGTGTGTGCATGTGTGTATGTGCAAGCATGCATGTGTGTTAATGCGCTGTAGCAGTCACAATTTTTTGTTTAACTAGTACAAACTCGATATTTAAATGTTTTTTTTATGTAAAACTTCAATATTCTTGTTTCGTTATTGGTTGAATTTGGACCTGTTAGAGAGGGGTGGGAGGTGGCTAAGAGGGAGTATTTTGAAAATTCAAAATATCTACAATATTTTACATCCATATCTTATTGAACCTATCTTATTACAAATTTAATGTTCTATCAATATTCGTAGTGTGTCATTCAATTATGTGGAATTTTGCTAAGTATATCCAGCATATGTGTGTTCAGACTTCTTATGGATTATTGTGAATTCATTGAAAAGGGCTGAAGAACCTACATGGACAAGGTGCACTAGATGTTCCATTATTTATAGAAGAGGGTTATAATATAATATAGTTTTTTCATGTTTGATCCCAATCATTAAATAACAGTTCCAAATAATTCTATTTCTATTTCATTAACTTTTGTAATGTTGGATTTGAAGGACCTCGTATATGTCTGATATAAAATAATAAATCAAATCCTCTTCACAGTGACCTTTTGCAAATCAAGGCCTCTATCTTCAAATCATTTTGCTACTCTTAAAAATAAATACTTTGTGAAGGAAATTGACTTATTATTTGACTGAGCGTTTGATTCTCCTTTTCATTCGTGAAACATACATACTTTTTTGACTTGACAAGTTGTAGGATTTCTTCCAGGTAAGCTAGCAGCATCTCTTATACCTGCTTTTATTTTCGCCAATCAACTGGTACAGCAACAAGAGAAAAACCTGCATCCTCTTTGTAGAAAAATTTTCAGTTTACTAATATCAAACTTGAAATGAAACAAATTTTATATGCAGACACAATTTTATAAAAACTAATCTTGACCATGAGAAAACATTTGTTTAACCAAAAATTAAAGTTCAAAAAGATGTTATTGACAATAATTCTGTTTTCACCATTATATACAATAGCAGATTAATTGTAATGAGTAACGATATTGTAATTTTTTTTTATATTTGCAAATACTTTTCCTATCAATTTCCATCTTGATTTATAAACGATCAAAAGAATTTCCAAATCTCTATATAAAGATCTATAGAAAAGGTAATGTGTTTATACATTTTATTTTAGGGTGATGTGCTAATAAGATAATAATAAGTGTAAGACAAGAGTTAATCAAAAACAAATTTGTGAAATTTCATCTGGAGCTATTCAGTACCCAAAAAGAATTTTTCATAGAAGACAAAGGATTTTTTAAATTATTTATTAACGTCCACTTTTTGCAAATAAGGCTAATTGGTATGGGTTATCTACAGGTTATCCTTTTCTAGCCAGAGTGGCACTCAGGATTTTATTTAATGAATTTCGTCACTAAATAAATTCCTTTGTCCAGGTGGGAATCGAACTCACCACTTTAGGTTTATCATGTGAGGTAAAAGGCAACACTTTAACTCACATGGCTAACCTGAGCACCAGAAGACAAAGGAGTTGCATTAAAAAGAAAAAAAGAAATTAAAAAAATTAGTGAAACATAGGTTATTTAAATAATGAAGGACTGTAATCTAGTAAATTATGTAATTATGAACATTACAAGTAAGTAAAATGCTTAAGACTGCATATACTCTCAGACAAGCATGTATGTTTGGCACTTGAACTTCATAGGATGTGTTGAAGCATAGTATATTTTATTAATTATATGCTATTACAAAAGCACTTAAATGTTGAGACAGAATTTGAACGGCTACTTACTTCTTCATCTAATCTTAGTCCAGCTGCTTTCTCTCCAGCCATTATCTTTAAAAGAGGCTTCAAATCATCAACATACCTTGTCATTGGTCCGCAAACTAAGTAGTTATTAAAATTATGGTCTGTTGAATTAGGGAAATGCCCTTTTATTGACACAAATCCTGTAATTTAAGAAAATGACTTACCTTAAATTGAATTATCTTTATAGATAGAGTATAACTATAAATATTTTAGTATTTAATAATAATCTATTATATATAATTTTTTAGTAACCCATAGTAGTAGTGCCATAGTTTTAACTAAGGCAGAGAAATATTTAAAAAATATGTTGTCTTCAGCAAATTTTAAGTAACAAAATTAAGTTTCATATTTTGATAAGCTTGTCAAATTCTTTGACTAAATTGAAGGTAGTTAGTTATAAGACCAACGTCCAATTCAAATAGTTGAATACAAGTATTATTTTAAAGACACTCATTTTTGAAGTTGACCTAACCAAAAATACATATAGAAATTGAGCTTCTTATAGAACAAATGTATAGGAAACAGTGAAGAAGTAATTATATTTAATTAACTTTTCATCCGCTCCACCAACATGAAAATGAATGTTTATTTGAGATTAATTATCACTCTCAGTTCTTTGAAGCAATTGGAATGTATTGGAATACATATAAAATTTGTAATAAGCTGATCTTATGTTCTTCTCATTCTAATCTAAATATCTAGAAATCAAACATTTCTATATATTGATAAGAAAATAAAAACCTGGTGATGGCTTGTGGCCATAAACTCCATTGAACATGGCAGGGATTCTTATAGAACCAGCAATATCAGATCCTAAACCAATAAGGGAAGCTCCAGATCCAAGGAGGGCACCCTACAAAAAAATGCAATTATTAATTCAATAAAAACAAAACTGTACCAATGTAAAATAACATGAATGCTCCAAATGAATAATAAAATATTCATTATACAACTAAGGCTAATTGGGAAGTGTAATCTTAAAATGTGCCGGAGCAGTTAAGCTTACAACTTGATATATTTTATATAAATATATTATTAATTGAATTTTTACAAATTTAATTACTGATTCTTGTTTATTGAATTATTTTGAGTCTTATCTTCTTTCAATCTGATAACTTATTGTGTAGTACCGATTTTATGCAAGAATTGTATTAATGTTTTTTGTTTTGCTGACTTTATTGAGCAAATTGATCATTACTGAACTCGGAAAATAAATAAATTTTATATTATGTTATTTATAGGGACTGGTTTTCTACAGGTTACCACAGTTTCCTAGTCAGAGTGGACTAGGGGTTTTAACAATGTGGAGTTTACCAGGAATCTTTCAAAATTCAGCATTACCTCTCCTCCCGAAGACCCGCCTGGTGTTCTTAGAGGATCGTAAGGATTATTTGTGACTCCTGTTACATTGTTACTTGTCTCCCAGCTCATGCAATATTCTGGAGTGGTTGTTACAGCAATAGGAATCCCACCAGCTTTTATAACGTTTTCCACTGTTTCTCCATGGTCTGAAGATTTTACACCTTTCCGTGCTATAGAACCCACACAATGAGAATATCCTGCAACAGAATATACCTATTGGTTACTCTTTTTATTTATTTTTTGTATTGTTTTAGGTACATCTCACATATTGAAGACTAATTGGTGTAGGGGTTACCACCTTTTGCTACCCATGATTCAGCAAAGGATTTTGGTAAGCATATTAAAAAATAAAATTGAATACACAATTGGGAATTTAGCCCATGACGTGAGGTTGAACAGCTTTGTGGTTACATACTTCATACTGAACTATACCTACCTTTAAATCCATACTCAAGTTAATTATCAGCGTTCCCCTATGTCAAAAAAGTCTGTCGTGGAGAGGCTGCGCTAACTGAGCAGATTGCCCACATGTACGTATATTTATATTTATCTCAAAGAGTAAATGTTCAATGAGAAAAATATTTGGCATTTAGGCTTCAAAATACAACAGCTTATTGTTAATATGACATGAGTAGGAGTGGGGGTTACTGAAGGGGAAAAACTGAAAAAAGTGAATATCTCAGTTAATAACAACACAGAGAAAAAAATGAACATTACAACATTTATAGAACACTAGCTAAGTTACCCGACTTCGCCCGGAAATTCATTTGAGGCTGAATGATGATGTAATATTTTGGCAAGGCTTTACTTTGCAAAATATACCGACATTTCCCTGTCCCAGTGTTTAGGGTTTATACCTGTTGTTGCTGAGGATTTGTTAATAATAAAATTATTTTTTATGTAAGGCTTCACTGTCCTCAATATTTTTATATTTACCATCTCCTGTGCAGGTAGTTTTTTTTTATAATGTAATGGACCATATAATTCATAATCGTAGAAACTATTCTGTCTTCCAAACCAAGTATGAATAAAAGTTCCTTTCCCTTGATGCGGTACAAAGCCCGATGGTGACAGCTGTTTTAGGGCTGTTTTAGGTACGTCATAGCCGCTATTAAAAATACTCTTTTGTGTCTTGATTGTTGACTGTATATTCATATTGGTACATAGCGTATTCAGTAAAGTATATATATATATATATATATATATATACACATACTATTATATATATATATATATATATATATATATATATATATATATATATATATATATATATATACACATACTATCTATATATATATAAAATTGTAACCTCTGTCTGTACATTGATTTTTTTCGCGAAATTTCACGATAACTTTTCGTTTCACATGTCATAGACACCATAACTGCATTTTGTTTCTTTCGTGTATGTTTGTTTGTTTGTTTGTTTGTTTGTTTGTTACCTTTTCACGCATAAACGGCTGAACCGAATTTTATGAAACTTGGTATGTATATTACTACTAGCCCAACTTAGACTTTAGGCTATATTAATATTCTCTAAGACGAACAGGAGTGGGGGTTATAAGGGAGACCTGAAATTAAAAATAGCGATATTACGTTTCCTATTGCTTTTTCAGCAAATATGCCCATAACAAAAGTTGTTTATTTTGTAATTTAGAGTAACTTTTGTTATATGAACTTTTGCCGTATACGGAAGTATAAATGAGTTATACGCTAAAAGCTATAGAGGGAGTCCTCAATTTTATTTAGGACAAAAGACTCGACCGAACTAAACCAAACTCGGTATGTGAATTAGCACTAACGCCTTCCTTATAATAAGCTATACTAACATTTCTAGGGACCTGCAGGAGTGGGGGTTATAAGGGAGGCCTGAAATTGATAATAGTGATATTTCGTTTCCTATTGCATTTTGGGCAAATATGCACATAACAAAAGTTGTTTATTTTGTTATTTAGAGAAACTTTTTTATATACACTAACATCGTATACCGAGCTATAAAGGCATTATATGCTGAAAATTATAGCGGGAGACAACAATTTTATTTGGCACAAAAGACTCAACCGAACTAAATAAAACACTCAGTATGTGTATTAGCACTAACGCCTTCCTTCTAATAAGCCATACCAACATTTCTAGGGACGGGCAGGAGTGGGGGTTATAAGGGAGGCCTAAAATTAATAATAATAATTTCCTATTGGGGTTTCGGCAAATATGCACATAACAAAAGTTGTTTATTTTGTTATTTAGAGAAATTTGCTCAACACTTCATTTCAATATGAACTACCAGGTACCTCTCCTGAAAAAATTAATTCAAATGTATGTCAATATTTTCTCCTTATTAATTCAAATCTATGCATAATGCACAGGAGACGGGAAATATGACAATATGCAGGACAGTGAAGTCTTACATAAAAAAATAATTTTATTATTAACAAATGCCAACAACGGGTATTAACCCTAAACACTGGAACGGGTAAATGTCAAAATATTGTGCAAAGTAAAGCCTTGCCAAAAATATACCATCACCATTCAGCCTCAAATGAATAATAAAATAATACTTTGAATCAATATTTTAAGGAAAACTATGGAGATGCTGGAGCGGAAGGAGGTCGGAGCCTAAACAGTTAATTGAGTTAATTTATTTCCTGTGAAATGCTAGCATTACTGGAAATGATTTCCACTGAGCTCTACTATTACGAATATAATCTAACGTACAAAACTATGTTTAAACTATATGTGCTCGGATCGGTTTTTGACAGGAAATAAGTTTCATTATAGAGGATATTTAATTGTAATAAATGCTATCCACGATTATGGTTTGAAGTATTCAAAAAGGTGAGTTGGAAAAGTGGAGAGGGATAGATTAGGAACACATTTTTATTTATTCTTCAAAATTAATATTTCTCATCTATACGTCGCCTGCCTGACCCTCACGGGAAAACAATGCGCCCAGACGGGAAGTGTAGTAAACATTGAAGCCTTGCTCAAAAAAAAAAAAATACTATTATCATTCAGCCTCAAATGATTTCCCGAGCGAAGCCGGGTACCTTAGCTAGTTTTATATATATATATATATATATATATATATATATATATATATATATATATATATATATATATATATATATATATAAAAAAACAGAGCAAAGTTAATAAATATCAGAAATAACTGGGTGGATCTCCCCAGCATTCATCCTTTTAAATTATTTCTATGCAAATAACTTGCTTCATACATTGTTATACGCAAAAATATAAAAGTTACTCTAAATAACAAAATAAACAACTTTTGTTCTGTGCATGTTTGCTAAAAAACAAATAGATAATGAAATATCGCATATTTTTATTTCAGGCCTCCCTTATAACCCCTCTCCTGTTCAAACCTAAAAATTTTAATATAGTACAAAGTCATGCTGAATTCACATAGTTTGTAATAGCGGTGTGTGGAATCAAACTCTTTAACAGTGGTATATATTATCTTATTTCCTCCTATATTATGACGTTATTGAAATGACTATGTACTCTACATAACAATAAAAACGTTACCTGGTCATGTCGTTCTAACATAAGGCAATACGCATTTAAACTCAATATGAATTGAGTTTGCAGGGAGGGCTACAATCTCTTTCCCTCACCTCACTTTTAAAATATAAATTAAATCACTTTTATTTATTTACACCAGATATATAAATTACTAGAAAATGTGTTTTTTTTTTGTTATGTTTTAAATAAATAATTTAAGTAAAGCAATGTTGATGCTGAAGTGGGGCCAGAAATTTTCAGGAGACTAAAACAGTTAATTTTGTTAACTTATTTCCTATGAAATGATGGAATTCCATTCTACCCAAATTTATTATTATGGATATAACTAAGCTCACAATCTCAGATTGGTTAATGATAGGAAATAAATACATTATAGATAATAATTAATTATAAGAAATGTTATTCGTGATTATTATTTTAATTATTGATGGTTTGTCAAACAGTGTTGAGGGATTGACTAGGCACTTATTTTCATTTATTCTTCAAAACAAAAATTTCTATTCTATAAGTCTCCTACCTGACCCTTATGGGAAAACAATACGCCCAGACGGGAAGTATAGTTGTACACATTGAAGCCTTGCCAAAAAAAGATAAACGGGCCATCATCATTCAGCCTCTTATGATTTGCCGGGGTACCTTAGCTAGTATGTATATACAGTTTTGAACGGACCTCATTTTTGTCATCTCCTTCCATTTTGGGAAAATCTGCTAAAGGTTTTGCACATCACCTATCTAATAATAAAATAACTTGAGCAGTATAAATGATTTGAGTTATTCATATTTTAGCAAATTTCCATTAAGGATTGAAAAATTGTATAGAAACAACTTAAAATTGAAAAATTGTATAGAAACAACCTTTTTTGCAAAGTTAATTGCCTATAAATGTTTTTATATACATTATTATTCATCTCGAATATTAAACAAGATATTCAGTAAACCCCTGCTTTTAATCGCCCATCTATTAGGCCAATATACCATTAAATGACTTTATAAATAAAACTTATTCCAAGCTTAAATATCAAATATTTTTTTCAACAGACCTTTATTATGTGAGATACATGCAAGTATGTAGTGTGATTATGTAGATTTTGAGGTCTAAACTCAAGTTATTATTTTATTAGACCTAGTTTACACAGCCCCTGAGTGACAGACTTCTTACTAACCCCAGAAATACCATATAAATGTATTCCTGGCGTTTGCATTCTTTATAAATATAAGCCGTAAAACGATTCAAAATTAATTTATTTTCCAGCAAGACAATTAAAAAGAAAATTGTAACCTTTTCTTGAAAGAATTGCTGTATCAGATAAAGAAATAAAAATAATCAACATCAGGAGTCTGTTCATGTAGCAGACTCAGTATACATATTAAAGATAATGAATAGCAAATCATTTTAAAGTCATAGTTGAAATTTTATATATATATATATATATATATATATATATATATATATATATATATATATAAAATGCAATATAATGACAACTCAAGATTTGTTAAATTGACTAAAATAGTAATAATGTTAATTAACACCCTCCATTTTGGCCTACTACAACTAATTGGGATAGATTATCTACAGTTTACCACCCTTTTATTGCCAGGGACAGACTAAAGATTTTATTTACATGTGCATATAGAGTTCGTTTCTTTAGAGGTTGTTTATTGGTTGTTAACAGACCAATATTTCCCATTTTACACTTGACATCTGATGCACTGATTTAAGATGGGGCGGGAGGACATTTATTGAATAATATTATTTAAATTGCATTTGTAAATGCACATGATAAAAATTTAATTTAATTCTCTGTTAATTCTAATTTCTAAAATAGTAAGGCTATACCTGTAGCAACAATACAGTAACAGCAATCTTAATTGAAAATTTTTTTTATAGAAATTCATCAATATTTCTCATTTATTACACATAATAAGTAAATCGCTTTGAAGGGCTGCCATTAAATATCTAATTATATTTCTTTTATTTGAGTATTTTTTTTTATTTAATCACTAACATGAGCAAATACTAAAGTTATATAGTGCTAAAAAAGGAAGTAAAATGATGATTTTTTTTCTTAAAAATAAATAAAAACATAACACAAATCAATGGATAGTAAAACATACCTTTTAGTCCAAGGCTTTCCTTTACGGTGATTGGTACTCCAAGTAAAGGAGTCTCCTTTTCAATGGTAGCCAAATCTGTATTTGTTGAAGAAAGAAATTGATCAACTTTCTCAGCATCTTCTAGAGCTTCCCTGAATCTATATTCAACTACAGCATTTAATATTGGGTTAACATCTCTTATTCGTTGAATATAAGCTTCAACCACTTCTTTTGATGAAATCTACAAATTATAAGTCCATTTTTAATATGTATAGTTCACTCTGAAAGAAGGGTACCATGTAATATATCTAATAATTTATCTTATATTAAATTGGATTTTAAAAAAAAAAATAATAATGTTATTCAAAATGAGGATAATTTTAGCAACAAAGGTTTTATGTTTTATTGAAATTCACAAGAGCATATTGAAAGTAAAGATTACCAACAATATTCATTGCTAAAATTATAAAAAGCAACATATATCGTAGCATTATGCATACTGTTTTTTTATTTGGTTGACATTATGTGCTTTGTGATCTTCAGCTGCCAACAAGAGATTCAGTCACAAGACTCACTAGCAATTAGTAATGTAAGTTTTGAGCAGGACTCACAACTAATCACTTGCAAGAGCAAAACTCAGGCTACATGCTGCTCCATCATTGACACCAGCACAGTCTTGTGTAGCTAACTGGAGATCTAGATTTGTCGAGTAGTGTCGAACCTGTGCCTATTATTACCCTCAAATTTCTACAGATTTTGGTAATTAATAATTAGGGAAAAACTACAATGAAAAGGCTTAAAAATTAATTATTGAAGCTTTAAATAACCTGAATTCCCCTCCCAAAATAAAATAAATATTCCCATCCCAAAATAAATTCAGGCTAAGCTAATGTACTCATTGTCCCACTGAGTAGTTTTCCAATGATCTCATTCTTAGATACACATCGGATGTGTTGTTCATTGTTAATTTTTTGTTAAACATTTTTAAACTAGAAGTATAAAATGTTTCATTTGAATAATGAGATAATTATTTTATTTTTCAAATGAATTAAAATTAATTTCTTCTTCATTTATTTTACTTGATTGGTGAAGACTTTTCATTTTATATTTACGTTTTTTTTTAATTTTCAATTTAGCAACTGTCCAGTGTTTGCTTTTTTTAATATGATGCAGTAATTGGCAGTGAAAATGTGACTGAATTTTTGCTTTTAAGTGGGAACAGTTTTGATCTAACAAAAAAAACCCAATAAAATACAAGCAAATTAAAAATATATAAGTTAGAATGAAAGATATTAATTTAATGAAAAGTCCCTTTAGGGCAATTATTTCTAAAATTCAAGAGAAATGGCTATGAACTGAATGTGTAATATTCAGGTCTATTTATTTCTAATGAAACAAAAATATGCATCAGAAAATTAAGCATTGTAGGAGTTATTAACTATATGAAATTGACTGCTATTGAAAATAAGAAATTTTGCCATTAACCTAGTATAGTATTTGTTGAACAAATCTTGATTTCTGTTGTTCCAAGATTCAGAGATCAATGTGGTCTACCTAGTACCATCTCAACTATGGTTCCAACTTTAAAGCAACTTAAAAAAAATAAATCAGTATTGTTAATTCCAAATAGGTACCTACCTGTCTGTGCCGAATTTTTCTTGCTAATTCCACAGCTGGAATTTCCAAAAGTTGTGACTTTATAGGGGGTAATGGTTTTATCCTTTTCAGTGACAGAATGAAGTAATAGGGCCACAGAAGCCATGAAATAAATAGTTGTAAAGCCCCAATCATTCTTACTGTTATTTCCATTGTATGTAGTAATTTCTGAAACAAAATAAATCCTACTTTTTATGACATGTAAGGCTGTTATGTTCTGGGTGCAGCAATGACACAGGTGTAAGTAGAGTACTGGTCTTGCAGTGGGCATTGAGAAATAGCAAGTCTTAAGTTTGTTGAAGTCGGTTTTCTGAGAGTGAGAAAGAATGTTCCTTAGATACCCATTTTTGAGGTCCTGGATGGCGAAGAAAGCTGATCTCAGGTAAGAACACAAAGGTGTTGTTCCTTCACAGTTATTCCAGCTAAATAACTATGAAGGAACAAGGCCTTTGTTTTCTGACTTGAGCTCCTAAAATAAGTATATTTAAATGAACTTGCAAATATTGTTTTCATCTTTGAAAGAATATCCTACTTTTGACTCAAATTAATATCATGAAGTGGAGATAGCAATTCATTTAACTAGCTCACCATATTACTGTTGAAAAGTTGACCACATATGGACTGTGAATAAATGTTTAATCTTGGTCGTTGAATAGTTATTTATTTATTATTTCAAGTTAAGCCAGATCATTAAAATAAATAATTTTAAACCAGTATTACACCATCAAATATTTATTAGGCTCATATAACATACATTATAATCCTATTATAAATAAATACAATTTTAAACTAAATAAAACTAAGTACAATTGAAAAAAAAATTATTTACTTCTTTGGATGAATATATCAAGAAATTTACAAAAGATTTCATTTTACATTAAACAAAACTAGACAGAACATACAGATTGTTTAATTCATAGAACAAATAATACAACAAAGCAATGCTGAATTTGTACAAAATGTAGTCTCTCTTTACTTGAAAATATAATGTACAATATAAATCATAACCATTGATATGGCCTGTCCATATCAGATGAGCATAGCTCACATCCCAACCTTTTCAGGACTACATGAAATATTGTTCACTTATACTATGCTATAAAGTTAGTTTATTTATGAAGTTTCAGATTTTTTTTCATTGTATTTTTTTTTTTATAAAATGTTAAAGTTTAAAAAAAAAAACTGGATTTCGGGAAATGTTATTATCTTTAAACAAGAATATATTAACTCCTAATTAAGATAGAGAGACGGAATTTGTGTCAAATTTTATATTTTTAAATTAGATTTAATATGATGTGAAATGCAAGTACTTTTGAAAATAACAACTTTTTCCTCAAAAAAATGTTTTTTTCAATAAGCAATTCTGAAAAAAATCTACTTTTTTAACATTTTTAAATAAAAATTTATGTTGTTGATTGGTGTGAGCTTAAACACATGAAAAATTAGGGGAACAGGAAACTTAGCAATATGTTTTTAAGATATTACTAAATATGTAATATATATAAGTAATATATTACTTTTAAACAATTAAATAAAATACAATAAAAAACAATTCATTAGCCGTAAAATTAAAAAAAAATGTACTTTTTAATTCTTGTGAGATATGTTTTTTTTTTCATTTTGTTTGGAAAGATTGTAGGTTCTACCAGTTACAGTAGAAATGTCAATCTTTGCTAGCACATTAAAAGTGGGAACCAATAAAATATCTGCTCTTGATGGAAATGTAAAAGATGCTGTGTGGTTGCAAAAAACTTATTTTCATCTCATTACACTTACAGCCCAAGAACCATTTATTGTCTTACAAACAAGCAACAAAACCATTAATATTTTATAATGGAACATCATCATCTGAAGGTGCAACTTGGTCAATTACGCTTTCATAAGCTTAACACTTTATTTTGATGGATCCTACAAACACAAACATTGTGACTTCCTCTGGCACCTGCTAGGATAATATTCTTTGATCTTAGCTCACAAAATTTAGTGATTCCAATTTTTAGTTCTGGATTATTTTCTTTGAAGAGTGCAAGACTTCTTTCAAATTGCAAAGAAGGGGCTGCTTTTCGAGTTTACTTTTTACCGCTAATGTTGTTTTGGAATCTTTTTTTTTTTTCAGGTAAACACCTGCTAATGTTATCGCCATTGTAAAAACTCTTAACAATATTGACGGTTTTATCTTGGATTGTCTTGCCTGGTCGAGGATTTGGTATACTAAAAATGCTTTTCTCTTCAACCAAATTTGTTGCATTTCTGGCCATAAAATTTGTTGGTCTAACTTCCTCTTGCACTTTTCTTATGAACCAACTTTCTGGTAAACTGTCAGGATCTGAATCTTTTCACATTTCTTTGTTGCATTTTCAAATTGATCTTTTAATTGTACAATCTCTATGAAGTATTTTGGCTTAAAATATTTTTAGAATTAGTAAACAATTTTTAAAGAAACCAATCAAGTAAATATTCTTGATTTGGAAATACTACAAATTTTAATTTTATGGACTCAAAACTTTTATTCTGGTTGGTTGAATTTCTAAAATCTTGGCAACATACATGTAATTATTTGATAACTTCGCAGGTTGCTAAGTTGAAATTTTGCATGTTTTAAGCTCACACCAATCAACAACAAATATTTTTTTCAAAATTTTAAAAAAAAGTTAGCTTTTTTCAAAGTTGCATTTTTTGAGAAAAACATTGTTAATTTCAAAAGTACTTGAGTTGCATATCATATTAAAGTTTATTTTAAAAGCCATAATTTGATCAAAATTTCATGTCTCTATCTTAGTTAGAAGCTTAGATAATCTTATTTAAAGATAGTAATGTTTACCAATATCCACATTTTTTTTTTCAAACATTAATATTTTATATCTCCAAAGATAAGACATAAGAGAAAAATCTGAAACTTCGCAAATAAACTATTATAAATATAATTTTATAGCAAAGAATAAGTGTACAACATTTCATTGTGTTCTGAGAAAATAGGTTGTAAAAACAGACTAGTGTATTGATTTTATATGGACTGGCCTATAATAGCAATTATTAAGAAACATATCTGAGGCACCAAACCATTCTTTGCTTGGGGAATATTAACTGAAATTTATTCATTGCTCATGTTCTACATTCCTAGTTTTGTGGTCACTAAGGAGAAGTGATGATTATAGTTCAGAATGAAAGTTAAGTGGTTTTTAATGAATCCAAGATTCTAGCAAAACTATTATGGGACATATAAATCATTATAGTATTAAAAAAGCAGTCCTAAGTACAATCTCGTAGCCATTTTATGTACCTAATAACCACCATTAAAAGTGCTCTTTTGAATGTATTAAGTATAAACTTTATAATCAATGGTCTATAGTATTGAATGTTCAGTAAAGTGCAACATTTTAACTCAGCAATGTCAAAATAACTGGGTACACATCAGCACTCACTCCCCTAGTATCATCCTTTTAATTTATTTTTGAGAATTAAACAAATTTCCATTCCAGAGAAAAACACAGTACATTACTAAAACAAATTGCATTAATTGAAATGTAAGCATAAACCAATATGAGGACGGAAAAGGTGGAGCAGAAGTGAAAATATGATTCCCACCATAATATGGCTGACTCATAATAGTATTTATACTGGAGTTGTATAATTTCTCCCGCTACAATAAAATCATTTTTCCTAACTTCATATCCTCTCAGTACTACAGCAAGATGTTCATGCACCCACTCAGAACAATAAAGTATTCATAATCATAAGCATAAGCTAATAGCTTAAATACCATTTGTATGATGTAAGGTTAACAGTTATAAGGAGAAAATGCTTCCGCAGAGGAAGTCTCCCCACCTTTTCCCAGTCAGGTTAAATAACATCGTTAGATTTGGCCCATTTATTAAATGACATCTCAGTTCTGTTTAAATAAAATTATGTCGATAAATTTTGATTACATTATCTCCACAATACTAAAATTCTATTTTCAAATAATTTTCATGTTGTGTGAATAAAATTAAATACATTAACCAGAAAATTTTGAATAAACTATTATATTGGAAAAGGGGAGGGGGCAATATACTCTCCTCTTAGTGCAACATATAGCTGACATTAAAGAATTACCATGGAATTGAAAAGTTTGTTTGTTGAGATAATCTACATTTTAGAATAACTAAATAAATGAAAACATGAACAACAAGCAGGAGTCGAATTCTAGGAAGGCTAACAGTCTTAATTATGATAACTTCTTTCCTGTGATATATTGGAATTACTTTGTACTTCTATTTTTCACATTGACTATATAATGCTAGCATAATTTATAGTGTAGCCCATAACCCACCCAGTACTTCCAGTTATTGAGTAACTTATGCACTAAAGTTCCATTACACCCACTCACATTCATATCACCCCCTTAGATAATAGAACACCGAGAGTTCAGTAGAAGGTGAACTGTTGGAATGACCCTCGCAGGTCACACCTGTCAATTCATAAAACCAATTATCTTAGTACTGAACCTCAGATTAAAAGAAAAATAAATTTAAACTATTTATAAACGTCCACTTTTTGCAACTAAGGCTAATTGGGATGGGTTATCTACAAGTTTCCACACTTTCCTAGCCAGGGTGGGACTGAGGATTCCGATAATGAATTCCGTCACTAAATAAATTTCTTTGCCCAGGCGGGAATCGAATTCGCCACTCTAGGTTTATCATGTGAGATTAAGGTTAATGCTTTAACTCACATGGCTAACCTGAGCCCCATGAAAAATAATAAAATAAAAATATAAAATGTATAGCTCTGTAATGAATAACATCCACACTCCCCGTACACATACTCCTTGTTCACTCTAAATATTTCCCAAGCAAAGTCGGATACCTCAGCTATAGTGCTTAATAATGATGAATGCTATCCATAATTATGATAGATTGACTAAGGTATCATTTTTGAACAATGGAAAGGAAATCATTAGGAACATATTTACATTTATTCTTATTTACATTTATTCTCAGTTAGTCATGTGAGTTAAAGCATTGGCTTTAATATCACATGGTAAACCTAGAGTAGCGAGTTTGATTCCTGCCCTGGGCAACAGAAGTTTATTTAGCGATTTAATTCTCTCAATAAAATCCTTAGCCCCAATCTGGTTAGAAAAGGGTGGTACCCTGTAGGTAGCCCATTCCAATTAGCCTTAGATGCAATAAGTGGATGTTAATAAATAATTTAATTTTAGGAAATTTGAGAAGCTGTTATATCACTTTTGGCAGCAAAGAAACAAAGAAGTCAGATAAGTAGTGCTAAGTGCAGATACACTCTAGATGGAGTTTTATTTGTATTTACATTCCAAAAAATGTGTAATAGTCTTTTGAAATGTTGAAAGATCAAAAAAAAATATTTGGAAGTTAGTTTATAGAACCGCTAAATCGTTATGTCTATGGTCTGGTTATTAGCAAATTTTCCTTGAGGTGAATGAGCTATTAACGTCCTACTCATGACGGGATTTTCTAAAAATCTCATAAAATGTCCATCGCTCCTAACCAGGAGATGACGAAAATGAGGTCCATTCAAAACAATATATATATATATATATATATATATATATATATATATATATATTAGTTTTATGTAAATAGAAAAATCAAGTTCGTTAATGGCTGAAATCGGACCAGCGGGCGGGGGGGGGGGGGTTCCAAAATTCAAAGTATGTATCACCGTTATTAGGGGTCGGATCTAAAAATGATATAGAATCAATCTTATGTTATGTACGGTTTGTTCACTATCTTCATTATTAACCGAGATATTTGCATTTTTATTAAGTGTAACGGACGAGCTATGGCCGCTTCTATTCGTTCTCGCCTAAAGCTAGTTCGGCCGTTTCCGTAACTGTTTGGCACTCGTATAGAAATTTCTATATTGTATAACTTTCCGTGGGAAATCTGCTTAGTTTACGCAGCCCCTGCGTGACGGACTTTTTAAACCCCCACTCCGGTTCATGTCATATTAACAATACGCTGTTATATTATAAAGCACATTATCTGAAGTCTAAATACCAAATATTCTTCTAATTAAACGTTTAAGTTTTAAGGTAAATGTAAATTTACGGGCCTGTTATTGTTTTTTATCGACGTGTTATTTGTCCTTGTTTATTCCCAGATATCAGGAAAAACGGAGAGAATTCAACTCGAGTACAGAATTGTTAGAGAGCCATTCCTCCGATGCCAGTAGTATGCGCAGTAGTCTTTGGCAATATGATTATACAAACTAGTAATTTAATAGTATCATTCTTGCTCAGCTGACATGACAGTAAGAATTTAGACAAGGTGAAAAACTACCCAGGTACTATTCTTTAAAATGGAGAACAAGCAAAGAAAATTAAAGGAATGCTACAAAATGTGAATCTATTGAGAAGTCCTTAATGGTGAAAATAAATGTATAAAATATATATAACTGAATTGTATGTGGAGAGAAATTTAGTAAAGCAGCCAAGTTATCATATTTGTATTACCATTTGTACCATATGCTTTCCGTCCAGAATTTTGGAAAAAAAATAGCAAATATTACGCCTAAAATTTAGAAATTCACACTATGCCCAACGTAGTAGCTTCATGCAGTTTCCCAACAACATTTCTGACTGTTTACCAACTTAGTGTAAACGTGGCCTTCGTCGAAATATCGTGTCGAAACCTCTTCTCAGTTGTTGATATTAAAAATTAGCAGAGTAGGTGTGAGGTAAGAGCTGAGGTGATCAGGCACAATTTAGTTTCATTTCTTTTGAAAACACATATTTATATATTTTGACCTAGGAGAGGGATGGCATAAGAAATTAGTTGTTCAAACATCCATGAAGTGATGACATAGGTGTTAAGAGGTCTTCCTGAGAACCTCAAGGTAAATATGGATGATTCTTCGGTTTGCATAGCCAGCCTTTTCAACTCCTCACTAAGCATGGGTTCTGTGAAATACGTCGTGTTGTAAGATAGTGGAATTGTGGGAATTTCATGTATTTACTACTTCATACTGAAGGTTGTATTTTCTTAATAGCTGTGGCTTTTTAAAGAATTGCAAATAAGTGCGCAGTACCTGTAGATAACCCGCCCCAATTTGCCACAGTAGCAAAACGTGGACGTTAATAATAATAATAATAATACTAAAAGAGTCCGTCACGCAGGGGCTGCGTTAACTAAGCAGATTTCCCACGTACGTCACGTTTTTGCATTTATCTCAAAAATTAAAAGTTCAATGAGAACAATATTTGGTATTTAAGCTTCAAATAAAGTGCTTCATAACATAATAGTATATTGTTAATATGAGATGAGTAGGAGTAGGCGTTTACTGAAGACCGAAAACTAAAAAATGCAAATATCTCAGTTAATAATCAAGAAAGAAAACAATGTACATGACAACATTTATAGAACATTTCATTTGCAATAAGATCAATTGTTTACACTTCTTCGATCCGACTCATAATAACGGAAATATTGAGAATTTTCGAAATTTTCTCCCTGCTCCGATTTCAGCCGTTAACGAGTTTCATCTTTCTTTTTGTATAAAACGATTATATATCAAGCTTGGTAACGATAAGACAAAAATTGCGACCGCTAGAGCGGTAACAAACAAATATATACACACACACACACACACACACATATATATATATATATATATATATATATATATATATATATATATATACAGTTTTGAGCAGACCTCATTTCAGTCATCTCCTGGGTAGGATCGATGGACATTTGAAGAAAGATTTCGACAACTGCGTCATGAGTACGACCTCAATAGCTGATTTCCCTTAAGGAAAATCTGCTAAAACTGCTGTTAATCAATCTCCTCTTAACTAATTGAATTTTAGTGACGCATTAATAATACTCTTTCAATATCATGATAATTATGGTTCTTATCAATATCTTAAAACAGCGAAATTGTGAATTGCTTTATGACCAAATCTGCTAATATGAACAATGTTGGCATTATTAAACAAAATGTCGAACTTCATTCGCTGTAAATCCTCCCCCGGTCTGATTTCAGCCGTTAATGGACTGATTTATAGTTTTTAATAAAGTGCTTGGAATATAACTACAAAACTTGCATATTTGTGTATGCCTTGTTTATACTTTGTTATACAAAAAAAAAAAAAAACATATAACTAAAGTTACTCTAAATATCAATAGCTGATTTTCCTTAAGGGAAATCTGCTAAAATAAATAACTTTTCTTTTCCAGGCCATTTCATTGTAAGGGTTTACATCCCCAGTCTTGTTAGCCTTTAAAAATATTAGCATAGCATAAAGCCTTAATTGGGGCATCAAATTCGGTTCAGTCACATTAGCGTGAAAAGGGAACAAACAAATAAAAACACCAAAGCCGACTTCAGCCATTTATGAACTTGTTCTTTGACTTTACATAAAACGCTTGTGTTTTATATAATGTAATATAATAATGTAATGTAATGTTATATGATATAGTTTGATAATGGTAAGACAAAAATTGCAATCCCTAGAGCTGTAACAGACAAGTAAATAAATGAGATTTGGTTCTCCTTTTTCAGAAATATTACTCACACCATTTTCATAATTAGCAAGAAAAGCCTTCTCCCCGCAATTCTTAATAGGAGCTCTTTCAGTTCTGTAAGTATTCTAGAGGTTTCTAAAAATATGTGTAATAACTAAGGTTTCGTTATTGGCTATTTTGAAAACAGTATTCTGGTGGTTTATCTTCTTGAGTTTTCCTCTTACACAGCTAGTTACTCAATGACCAAAATTAGTTCAACGGCCTGGAACCATCTTTCATGACGCCCATTTGCCTGGTTGTTACGGTTTTAATGAAACATTCCAAGTGTGAAGAAGGAGCACTCATTCTTGAGTTCATTCTCATACAGTAACGCTCCAGAGGCTAGTTGCTTGTCTAGGTCTATAAGGAATATGAACTCGAAATATTGTTTATAAAAAAGTTAACCTCACTACTTAGCTTTTCAGCAAATATAAACTATAATGTCTGTCTGATATTCTATTAAACTTGACGGGGATAAATTTCAGGACATTCTGAGAACTGTGTTGGTAAAATTGGCTGTCCATCCATCTGTTTGTTGATATATTCATTCCAATGTATCCGATCAAAACATTTCAAAGAACACAATTTATAAATCTTTTTATGATAAAAAAAAAGGTCTAACACAACATCTCTATAACTGAAATATATAGGGAGAATTGCAACATTATTTATTTGTACTTACAACTTCATATATATAATTATACAGTACGTGTGTGTCACTGAACTCCTAAACGGCTGGACCGATTTGAATGAATTTTTTTGTATGCGTTTGGGTGACGCCCTGGATGGTTTAGATTCACAAATTAGCCCAGCTGATGGAGCAGGAGTGGGGGTTGTAAGGGAGGCCTAAAATTAAAAACAGCGATATTTCGTTTCCTATTGGTTTTTTGGTAAATATTCACAGAATAAAAGTTGTTTATTTTGTTAACACCCCCCACGTGGCCCACTCCCGTTCTAACCTAAAAATTTTAATATTGCTTATAATCATGGAAGAATTAATGCTAATTGACATACTTACCGAGTTTTTTTTAAGTTCGGTTTATACGTTAGCGCCTAATGAAATAGTTGACTCACGCTTTAGTTTATAGTATATATCTCGTTTATACTTTGTTACAAGACAAAAATGAATATTACAAAAGTTTCTCTAAATAACAAAATAAACAACTTTTGAAATGTTCATATTGTGAGGGTCAGGCAGGTGACTTATAAATGAGAAATTTTATATTTGAAGAATAAATAAAAATGTTTTCCTAATCTATCCCTTGCCACTTTTTAATTCACCTTTTTGAATACTTCAAACCATAATCATGGATAGTATTTATTACAATTAAATATCGTCTATAATGAAACTTATTTCCTGTCAAAACCAATCCGAGCACATATAGTTTAAGCATAATTCAAATGTATGTTAATATTTTGTGCTTAATAATTCTAATCTATGCATAATGCACAGGAAACGGGAAAAATGACAACATGGAGAACAGTAAAGTCTTACATAAAAAGTCCGTCACGCAGGGGCTGCGTAAACTAAGCAGATTTCTACGTGAAGTTTTACAATAGAGAAATTTCACGAGAGCCGAGCCAGTCAAGGAAGCGGCCGAAATAGATTTGGCGGGAAAGTAACTCTCGCCCGTTAGAAATTAAAAAAAATTCAATCTCAAAAAAACAACAAGAGCACAAAAGATGGATTTACCTTTAATGATAGCAGCGCTCTGAACACTTATTACACCAACACAAAATAGTACCACAGAATATCTATTATTTGTAAGACTTAATACTGCTGTGAATATTAAGTAAACAAATAAAGCGCAAGTCAAATGGTATGAACCTTCCTGATAGCAAACAGTCTGAGTTGTAAACAATCAGGTTAGCCAGCTTTTACCGGAAATATAAGCAATTACGGAAATATATTTGAATATAAGTTATAAATTTTATTCATAACTATTGTTCATAATTATTGTAAGTTGGGTTAGTAGTAATATACATACCAAGTTTCATAAAATTCGGTTCAGCCGTTTATGCGTGAAAAGGTAACAAACAAACAAACAAACATACACGAAAGAAACAAAATGCAGTTATGGTGTCTATGACATGTGAAACGAAAAGTTATCGTGAAATTTCGCGAAAAAAATCAACGTACAGACAGAGGTTACAATTTTATATTAGCAGATTTCCCTTAAGGGAAATCAGCTATTGAGGTTGTACTAATGACGGAATTTTCGTCATTTTTCTTCAAATGTCCATCGATCCTACTTAGTAGATGACGAAAATGAGGTCCGTTGAAGAAATCTTTCAGTGAATTTACAATATAAGTTAATAGCCCCTACAACGTAATACGGCTGGATTGTAAACAAACAGGTTAGCCAACCTTGTAGCACAGTATCGATAGATAGACCGGAAAAACAAACAATTAAAGAAATATATCTGAATATAAAATATTAGTTTTATTGGAAACTATTTACTATAGTTAGTGGAGTAATTTGAAATGAATCAAAACAATTTCTATCTCAATCACTCAGATTTTTGTAGTCCATGAAAAAAAGAGAGGGGGGGGGTCAACAGAACGTATTTGTTTGTACCTCGTAAAATAAAGCTTAGTTGAAAACAATATTTTGTATTTAACCTAATAATGAGGTGGTTCATGAGATATCAGCTTATTATTAATATGTCCCTAGTAGGAGTGGGGGTTTAATGAAAGCGGAACTCATTACAAAAAATACAAATATCTCGGTTAATACTCATTATACGGAAAATAAGTATAGAACAATATTTATAGTAAATGTAATTTGCAATAAGATTGATTCTATACAATTTTTCGATCCGACGTATAGTAACGGAGATATTTCGAATTTTCGAAAATCCTCCCCTCTAAACCCCCCTCCCAATGGTCCGATTTCAGCCGTTAACGAACTTGATCTTTCTTTTTACAGATCTTTCTGCTAAAAAATAATTTTATTATTAACAAATCCACAGAAACGACGGGCATTTAAACTAAACACTGGGACGGGTAAATGTCAAAATATTGTGCAAAGTAAAGCCTTGCCAAAAAAATACCATCACCATTCAGCCTCAAATGAATTCCCGAGCGAAGCCGGGTATCTGAGCTAGTATATATATATATATATATATATATATATATATATATATATATATATATATATATATATATATATAAAGTGGATTTCCAAATTATTGAAAACAATTACGGAGTGAACAATCAACCAAACGATTACCCATGGATAAATAAACAGAAAAAGAAATTTCCAAACATATCTCGGAAGATGGATTAAACACATCCATTTGGTTATTTTGTGAAAAAAGGGAGGCATTAAGAAGTAAGCTTTGGTTATTTGGGTTTACTGACGAAAAAATATCGTTTTAAATCTTGGAAAAGGAAAAATGTGATGGTGAAGCGAGCATTCTAGACGATAATTTAGATATTTAGATAGAAGAATAAGGTAACTACTCTTTAACAGTTCATTAACATCTATTTGTAAATATACGAATGTCTATGTCATTAAGAATTGTAATATCTTTGTCTAGTAGATGACTTATTCATTCGAGGAGTCATTACTGTTCCTAATGAGTGTTAGACTCCTTGATATGCGATCGACATTGAGCTTTGACACAAGGGCAAATCTGGGCAATTGTATTCCGACAATATGCATCTTTAAATTATTCATTATTGCATGAATTACCTACTGGGGCATATGACTATTGATGGCTGATTGATTACCGAATCACTCTTTAAAACTATTGACGAGAGCTCATTATACTTCAAAATTTTAGCAGATTTCCCATTGGGGAAATCAGCTGTTGAGGTTGTATTCATCACGCAATTCTCGAAAACATTTCCTCAAGTGTCCATCGATCCTACTTAAGAGGTCACGAAAATGAGGCCCGTTCAAATTTATATGCATGCATATGTTGTTACCGCTCTAGTGGTCGCAATTGTTGTTTGGTTGTTACCAGCTCGATATTTAAACGTTTAATGTAAAACTCATGATCGACTTCGTTAACGGCTGAAATCGGACCAGGGAGAGAGTGTTTAGAGGAGAGAAATTTCGAAAATTAGTATTATCTCCTTTATTAAGTAAGTCGGACTGGAGTTTGTGAAGAACCGATCTTATTACAAATTTAATTACCTATTGTTTATATATACATATTCACTATCATGAATAATAACCGAGATATTTGGTTTTTAGGAGATTACCCTTAAGAGAAATCATCTATTGAGGTCGTACACTTCACGCGATTTTCGAAAAAGTTCCTCAAATGTCCATCGATCGTACTTAGTAGATGACGAAAATCAGGTCCGTTCAAAATTATATACATTTATAAAATATCTCAAATCAATGTTAACCGAGATATTTGGAATGTTTAGTATTCACAGCCTTCAGTCAGACCCCACTCCTACTCTTGTCATAATAGCAATAAGCTGTTATAGCGCGGATCTCTTTATTCTAAGCTTAAATACTGAATATTTTTTTCATGAGACCTTTATTATGCGAGATACATGTAAATTCGTTGTGATGACGTTACAAACCAAGATTTTAGGTTCTTGACCAGAAAACGTTAATTTTGATCAATACCATACTCGAAATTTATACATTTCAAAATTAAAAATCATATTCTGCCAAGTTATTGGCAGAATCGAACGTGGAATAGACGGGTGGATTTCGAAAATTCAAAATACTCCCTTTATTATGAGTGGGACCGTAAAATGTTATAGAACCAATCTTGTTAAACTATTAAGGGCTACAATTATTGTTTCGTAACTAAAATGTTAAACCACTTTTTCTACTCATTGTTGACGTAGCCCTTGGTCTTTTATATCCAGAAATGTGTTTTTGTGCTCCTTTTCTCTTGCCAAGATCACTTGTAGATTCACCCAAATTGGTCTGACAGTGTGGCACGGTTTTATATCTTTTCTAAAAGTGGATTCATAGATTTGGGCCGCTTATCTATTTTGTCACATAGTTTAATGGCTATACTCACTTTTGCAAACGTAAATTTTCTATCATTTGCGGAGACTAAAAGTGAATAGCGATAGAGCGCATTGGCTCCTTTTCCGTTGGCCCTTATATTTTGTTGGGCCCTGTGAAATATTTGATTTCATTTCTGAAATATCTGTAAACTAACATAAATCGCAATACATCTCATTTAATATCAAACAGTGAAAATATAAGATAAAATAGGTCAGAAAAAGTAAAAAATATAAGACCGAACGAAATAATAATGGACCGGAATCATGTTATTACCACACAGGTAAGCCTCCAGGCATGAGCAGTAAAATCTGTAATCAAATGCCTTGAGTTGATAACTATCGGTAATAAAAATACCTAAAATATGTAATTATCTAGAGATTTAGTCTTACAGTGATAATGAATTCAAGTTATCTTGACCTTGATTAGTACATCTCTTTTGTTTAATGGGTTACAATTGCCAGTTCGGAAAAAATTGTCTGGCGTCTGTTAACTGATCCTAATCATATGTCTTGGAGAATGATAATATCATGAGCTCTGTGGCCCAATTTATTTTCGATTGCATAAAATGCAATGAACTATAATTTTATTTTAATAAAACGTTTATTGCTTCAAGATGCTTTACGTTTTCGTGGTTATATCACCAGAAATTATTAAATTATTAACCCTTAATAACTATTTTTCTAGTATTTATATGCTTTTCATTATTGTCATGATGTGCATGCAGCATTACACTATTTATTGAGGAACTGGAAAATACTATCCCATTAACTACGGAGACGTATTATCTCATTAATATAGTATTACAAAACAGACTTTTTTAGCATTTACTGAGCAATTGATCACTCACAGTACCACTTCCACTGACTTTACAGCAAGAAATTAGAAAGAAAGGCAGGAAACGACACCTTATAAAAGTACACCTTATTACTCATAACGCATATTACGAACAATAGACACTACAAACAATGTGTTAATTAAATAAATAATCTTGTGTTTTTATTTATAATCTAATAATACTATGAATTCATCAATGCAATGGTTAATAACCCAATTCAATTGTTTATCATTAAAAATGAATATATAATTCTATTCATCTATTATTAATTTAAATTGTTAATTATTTTAATTTTATTATTTAAGACCTAATACCAACTATTTTTATAGGCCACAAGTGATTTCGTTTTAAAACATGTAAAGGCCTCATTCAATCATTAAATTTGTTTTTATTGTTAACTCAAAACAATATAATTAAATGTATGTAATATGCTTTGATGATATTGCACAAATGGAAAAAAAGGGAAAAAAACTAAGGGAATAATGAAAAATAATTGCTATATATGTACTCATGGAATGAACGTCTAGACTCTAGACACTAGAGAATGGTTGGCCACAAAATGTCGGTCAAGCACTAAGCAGACTTCCCAAGTTCTGGAATGGTATTCAGCTATTCTATTTTCTTCTTCTTCCTTAGTGAAAACCAAATATCAGCGAGATTTGCAATGGAAGCTCTTCATTAGGATTCAAAACGACGGACACAAATATATGTTTAAAATTGGAGAGAGAGATCAATGTATAGGACAAACCAAGTAGGAAATAACTGTTTAAACGAGATGGATTAATTGATGAACTTTTGTCTACCATTAAAAAAGTCTATAAATTATGTGCTATGACATTTGTTGACCTCGTGCTTGGAGGCGTCCAATATTAATTTCAAATGTAATAATTTTATAAGTGCAACAATCCATTTTGTATATTTTATTTAATAGGAGTACAAGAAAGTCGTGAGGGTGCCCACTTAAGATTTCTTATTTATTATAAAAATATTTAATAATTATGTTTAATAGCATTTTTAAATCCTATAAATAGGAAAAGAGATCCAGTAGATATATTACACTCATATGAAATAATTTAAAATGAAAACACTTTATTTAATTGCATAGGAGTACAAGGAATTCATGCAGTGTCCGAATCACATTTTTTAAATTTCAAACTGCTTTCTATACACTTTGTTTTGAATAAAAAGTTATTGTGGATAAGACTAAAAACTTGAGGCCTTTTAATATTATAATTTAAATAAGAGAAAAACGTTAGCGAAAAATAGTGAACAAAATATGAGAAAGGAGAAAGTTCATTGAACCAGCTAATTAGCAACTTGAAATGAGAACACACTTCGCGGTTGAATTAGTCTCTGCAGCGCAATCGGGCTCAAGTGGGAAAGATTAATTGAGTCGTAGTTCTGACAAAATTATAGGCGGGTAGAATCATGGCAGAATTTCTCTAGTATTAAGGATTTCTCCTAAGTTTACGAGTTATTATTTGTGGTAAAAAGCAAAAATCACAGTGACATACGTACTTGCTGTGCTAGTATCACACACATTTTGTAGCACGAACTCTATATTTCTACTAGTTATGAAGAATTTTGTTTTTGTTTTTTTTAGCAGATTTCCCTTAAGGGAAATCAGCTATTGAGGTCGTACTCATGACGCGATTTTCGAATAATTTCTTCATATGTCCATTGATTCTACCCAGGAGATGACAAAAATGAGGTCCGTTCAAAATTATATTATATATATATATATATATATATATATATATATATATATATATATATATATATATATATATATATTTGTCTGTTAACGCTCTAGCGGTCGCAATTTTTGTATGATCGTTACCAAACGCGATATTTAAACGTTTTATGCAGAAAGACAGATCAAGGTCGTTAATGGCTGAAATCGGACCAGTGGGAGGGGGGTTTAGAGGGGGGGGGTTCGAAAATTCGAAATATATCCATTACCGTACGTCGGATCAAAAAATTGTATAGAACCAATCTTATTGAAGATTACATTTGCTATAAATATTCTTCTATACATTTATTCTCTATCTTGAATATTAACCGAGATATTTGGATTTTTATTAATAGACCGGTTAACTTTGGGTCTAGTCGTGAGTTTCCGTCAAAAGCTAGTTCGGCCGTTTCTGTAACTGTTTGACTCTCGTGAAATTTCTCTTTTGTAAAACTTCACGTAGGAAATCTGCTTAATTTACGCAGCCCCTGCGTGACGGACCTTTTTTCCTAATTTTCGCCCTCCTCTAAAACCTACCCTCTCCCATTCGTCATGATCTAAAGAGCCAGTGCACGTGTAGATGTAACACCAGTCCTAAATATTCTTTAAACCGGCTTTCTTCTCCAGTGGTCTTCTCGACAGACTTCATTATGCGAATTTCCGGTAACTCTTCAGCTACCTTCCTTAGGCTTCACATCGCCGGTGTTGTTCTTGATTGGTAGCAGCCCGGGCTCTAAATGACTATTTATTTCTTTAGTCTTCTATTTACACATCCGACACTACAGTTGCGATGTATAGACTGAGGAAGGTAGCCGTACAGCTACCGAAAACTCGCTTAATGAAGCTTCTTGTCTCACGAGAAGACCGCTTGAGCAGAAAGCCGATTAAAGAGGAACATTTAGCATTGCAAGGAAGTCTACGAAATCACAGCCCTAAGAATGAAATTTAGGCAACATTCTAAGGCTAGTTGTTTTTGAGTTACGTCTATACATACCACCTACATGAAATACGTTGAAAGCCACATAATCTCAGTAACTGATACATCCCAGTAAAATGCATGGTACGATTATAAGTCTTCTATTTGAAATTAAGAATTGTTTTATTGTTAAATATTCAAAACTTTGGATAGAATAAAAACCCAGCATTTGGAAGTTAGGTGATGGTGTTTTGAGTAAATAAACCGTTCGTACGAGTTCATAAATATTCTGAATCAATTAATGTTGGCCAGAAACTGTAAATATCATGATGAGACCAATTACAACCATAATTACTCACGAAGATGAGGTAGAAAGCTACATTTCAATATGTCGTGATGCGTAAACTAAGTAGCTTTCCTACGTGCTGAGTACGCCTGACCCATTTATTATTCATTTTTCCATTAAGAAAGAATTCAGTGCAAATTGGATTTCATGGCTGAAAACTATTAAATTATAATTTATGCCTTGGTTGATATTAGCGATACGAAAACAGGAAAATTGCAGAAAATACAGTTTGGAGTAAGATACCTTTGGTATTGTTTTCGATCTGGACAATTTTTTTTTATTTATTCATTTTTCTTGGTTTTCTCTTTTCCTTATTTTATTTTTTTTTATTTATTCATTTCTTTGTTTTTCTCTTTTCCTTATTTTATTATTATTATTTTTTCTTTCTTCCTTCTATACTTACATTTTCATTTATTTTATTTTCATCAGCCTGATGTTTCCATATACAATATTGTTTGTTTCATAGAAAACTAGTATGCCAATGAACCGTATCAAAAACCACCGTGTGTCATAGTTCACTCCTTTTCCGTTTCTTTCTATATTTTTTTTTACTATTCGCTTTTTTTGCTCACAATTAAATTATGAGTAAATCGCCGGGGTCGCGGAACTCATTTAAATAAATAAATGCCCATTTCAGCGTTTCATATGAAACTAAAGATTAAGTTCATTAGCGGGGCTAAAGTCGGACTCGGACCTTAGTCGGAGGTAACCTAAAATTTGAAATATCTTCGTTATTATGAGTTTGATCGAAAACATGAATAATCGTGTTGCAAATTGAATTTTCTACAACTATTGTTCTATAAGTTTTTCCCCAACTCAAATATTAACTGACATATTTGGGAGGTTCATATCTCCTGTAAACTCCCCCTGCTACTAATGTTATTTTCAATTTTAGAATCTCAAGACCAGCTTAAATTTCAAGTCCTATTTGATAAGTGTTATTATTATAGCAATTATGGAGAAGAGATTGTGACAGATGATTAGTGTATTTAACATAGGGGAAATTTACTTAGTTGAGGTAGCTCCGATGTGATTGTCGTTGCGATGCAGCCATTTAATGGCAAATAAATTGTTATTTAATAACGTAGTACACTTTGAGCTTCTGAGCCTTATTGGGACGAGTTCTGTGTAGGTTTCCATATTTTCTAGCCGGGATGGAACTAAAGATTTTATTTTATGAGTTCACCAATAAATAAATTCTTATTGCCAAGATGAGAATCAAACTCACGACACAAGGATTACCCATTAAGATTATGTCCTACGCCGTAACTCAAATGGCTAATCTGAGCCCAAAGAAACAATATTTAGATTGGCTTCTTATAAATGAATGCCTTATGTAAACCACAAATTTCATTGTTACTGTGTTTTATTTTGGAATCCCTGAGGAATTTTAAACTCTTTCCACTTCATTTAGGTTCGTCGAACGGAACTCTTTAGGCCTTTTAGCATCATTAATTTTTCTTGACCAATCCAACCTGTCATATATAAAGGTCACTAGTTGGAAATCGAATTCTATTCCTTCACTAATGCTGTCAGTTATATAACTTTCAATATGATGCTTAATTTATAGTATGATGAGAATGTCACAGCTGACGAGTGTGGCTGGATAGAAGGGAAACGCACTTAGTGCCTACTGAGGCAGGAGTGCAATATAAGTAGTTCATGGACTCTGGATTCTCTGTGGCAATACTTTCTTCACTCGGCACCGGGCTTGTTCATTAGCATTCTATCTGCTTATTAGAGGCGAGCAGTCTTCCACGGTCGTGCAGCAAGGGAGAGGGCGCAGAATATTCAAATCTGATCCTAATCGGACCAACAAAGAATTCAAACCTCATTCAGTATCATTCCTCTAATACTAAAGGGATAATGCCGTCAACCTCTAGTTGTAAACATTTCAGACAAGTTTAACATGGTAAGCTCCGATAACTGGGCAGTTGTGGGCGATTGAACATCAGAACTAGTTTTCGGCGAGGTAAAGGTTCAATCATAGTTTTGGTTACCTGTCCTCAAACAGTGTGACTGTAGCTACGATCCTATAATTCCGGAGGATCAGCCTCAGCGTCCTTCCATTGATCATTCTATCACCTCTGCCTTGCCTGTTCCACCTGCTGTACCGTTCATTTTTATGTTTACCCTATTGTGCTCGAAGCCCTCAAAGCGCCCTAACCAACGTAACCAGCCCATCTCATTAGTACATATTGTTTTAGGCTCACCACTCCTCTCCAGTAGTGTGGCATAGATTCTGACCAACCATTTGCACTGCTCTCTCACTGCAACATTTATATTTCTTTAGCTATTCTCTCTCAGACCAAAAGGGCTCTCTGATTTTCCTTTGTGAGGGCCCCCGTTTTCCAGCAAAATATGTCTTCTGGGAAACATTGTGTATGCTATAACAACTAGTAGGTTAATGTAATAAATAAAAATGCCGATAGGAAAGATCAGCATGACATCCTTAGGAAGACTTTATTACCTACATAGATATAGCACTAATAGACTAAAAGATATCACTTATTTTGATTTTTAGCAGAATTCTCTTAAGGGAAATCAGCTATTGGGGTTGTATTCATGACGCGGTTTTCGAAAAATTTCCTCAAATGTCAATCGATCTTACCTAGAAGCTGAAAGGAGATCCTTTTAAAATGATATATATGTATATATATATATATATATATATGTATATATATATATATATATATATATATATATATATATATATATATGTGTATATATGTTCTTGTATGTTACCGCTATGAGTAAGTATAGCATGTGACGTATATCGTCAATATTTTCAAAGGACTCTGTGAAGGGATTTTGTTTATCATTGTGACACTTTATATGACTGTCCATTACAAATGGAACGTGTACAAAGGATGGTCTGCTTTGAAATGAAATACCATTATACTTTATGTTCTCATTTCTGAATAAATCATATAATTTGGAATGCATTTCATTGTTTGAATTTGAATATTCATTTATTTGACTTAGTCCCTTGTGATTTACAGTCCAATTTCAGAATCGTTTCACTATTACATTGTCCATTATTAATATTTAATTATTTTTTTTAATCTCATTTTTTATATCCTCTAATCCCAAGCGTCCCAAGAGCTTACCAGCTCGGAGAATCCTGAAAATCTGAGCGATTTTGAGATGCTAATTTTATGTGAGGATAATGGTACTTACCAGAATTGCTCAGTTGGTATAGTGTAACCCGTTTTTCAAGTTTATATTTAGTGGCCAGAAAATACGCTTGCCACACTGCAATATCCTTCATCCATTTTAGACGTATATCTTGGTAATATTCCCCTGCAAGCTAGAACCAGTTATTGTATGTTCATCCAACACATGGTTGGCATTGCCGATCATACTGCGCAATTCACCACTACCCTTTGATGTCCAGGGCCGACTATCGATTCCCACGGGAGTAGCCCTCACTCCAGATTCGTCCCGGACTAATACTTCTTCTTATCTAATTTCTTATTTTAAGATATTTCGCTTCACCATATTGCATTTTATTTATTTTTATTATTGTCTGGCTTGTATTATATACCTATGTATGTATGTCTCTCAGGAAAGGTGACCCTGGGGCGTGTACTCTATATGCTTTTCTGTTAGTGTAAATGTAGTGTATAGTCGGTGTAAGTGCACTGTACCGTATTTGTGTCCGGCGAGTGCGTAGAGCCCCAACTACTGTACTGTTACGATTATTAGAAAAATATTAAACCTTGATTATTAAGGTACTTTTGGATTGAAAAATTAAACACACAAAATTAACGGGTTTTTTTTTCACTACTCAATTATTTGACGATCGCTACTCGCTTTTACAAATTTGGTTAATTATTCTTCACAACTAATCACAATATGCACTGTTAACTTCACGTTCTTATTACACTGTAATATAACTCACGATCACACAAATCGCTGATCTCGGCGTCTAGATTGGTCTAGATTTCCTCCCAGGCACCACCCGTTGCAGGGATGCCTTCATTTACCTTATGTCTATGATGTGCATGATTACATATACATTATTATCGCAACAGTACATATCAGTTGCCCCTGCGGTTTCTGGAATTATTATTTTCTGTGTTTCTATAATATCAATTATTTTTAATATATATATATATATATATATATATATATATATATATATATATATACATATATTTTAAGGCAAGAAGAAAAAAATAATGCTTCTGTTTTTCTTTCTATTAGCAGATTTCCCTTAAGGGAAATCAGCTATTGAGGTCGTACTCATGATGCGAGTTTCGAAAAATTTCTTCAAATGTCCATCGATCCTACCCAGGAGATGACGAAAATGAGGTCCGTTCAAAATTATATATATATATATATATTAGAATATATATATATATAGATATATAATATATATATTACTATAGATATATATATAATATATATATATATATTAATATATATATTATATATAAATAGGATATTATATATTTGTCTGTTAACGCTCTAGCGGTCGTAATTCTTGTTTGATCTTTTACCAAACTCGGATTAATCGTTTTATGTAAAAGGAATGATCAAGTTCGTTAATGGCTGAAATCGGTACCAGTGAGGGGGGGTTTAGGGGGGGGATTCTGAAATTTCAAATATCTCCCGTTATTATGCGTCGGATCGAAATATTGTATAGAATAAATCTTATTGCAAATTAAATTTGCTATAAATATTGTTCTATACATTTATTCCCTATCTTGAGTTATTTGCATTTGTATTCTGCGTGTGGTCACCAGTAGGCTATGTTCGGACTTTCCGCCGAGAGCTCTGGTGGCCGTTTCCATAACTATTCGTCCCTCGTGAATAGGTTTAGAGGTTAGGTCAACTGTTTTTTGGGGCTAGAAACTACTGGGTTATTACGCCCTAAATAATGTTTTAGGTTTAGAGGTTTCTTACTACTACAGTTGTTATTAGGCTGATTCCCCTATTGTAAAACTTCACGTGGGAAATCTGCTTAGTTAATCCAGCCCCTGCGTGACGGACTTTTTTTGTTTCAATTTCTTTGTTAATGATTAATTACAATTGTCATCAAATTACTGTCCTATTATAATTTTACGGCAGGAGAATGTAATTGCTATTGGATGAATATTGATTAATTTGTTGTCGTTTATGGGGATAAATAAATCTAATTTACTGACAGAATTTAACTATTGTATTATCTTAGTATTCGAAAAGAAAAATACGACAAAACTCCTGTTCTCATTACTCGCCGTTGTGAATTGATTATGTTAATTCCAAGTAAACCCTCACTTCACTCAATGGCAAAAGAACGGAAGTTGGTAGTCATAATCTTCAAATTCATAATTTTAAGGTACCTATTAGAACTTAAAAGACTACTTACTTAATAGTACTTCTTAAGCAAAATTTGCTCGTTACATTTTCCTGATAAAACCAATATTAACGAAGACATTGTCAATTGGAAATAAAGCCAACGTGGGTTTGGTGTGATCTTTAGAAAATTCGATGTTTGAATAGTCCATGCAAATCTAATAATCATAGAGAGTTATCAGATCTCTGTTATTATTGGTCAAATTAAATATATTCCCAAAACCAGTCTTGTTGGCAATGCAATTTATTATAATTATTGTCCTGTGCACTTCTGTCTAACTTGAATATTAACGGAGAATTTTTCTATATTCGTCCCCATTAAACCTTCACTGCAAATGCAATTTACCCTTTAATCTACTATGTGAATATACCACTAAACCACTTATATTCACCTGAAGGTTCAAGCCTTGTTTTCATAGGGTACGTAGGAGAAAAAGAGATTACAACGCTCTATTACGTCACCAGTTATGGTGTGATACTCTAACACGTGACCGTCGGCCATCCTCTAAATGGAAAATACGCTTAGTTATCTCAGAACATGCATGGCAGCCTTTTTTCCCCCCCCCCACCCCCCCCCCCCCCCACCCCCCCCCCCCCCCACCCCCCCCCCCCCCCACCCCCCCCCCCCCCCACCCCCCCCCCCCCCCACCCCCCCCCCCCCCCACCCCCCCCCCCCCCCACCCCCCCCCCCCCCCACCCCCCCCCCCCCCCACCCCCCCCCCCCCCCACCCCCCCCCCCCCCCACCCCCCCCCCCCCCCACCCCCCCCCCCCCCCACCCCCCCCCCCCCCCACCCCCCCCCCCCCCCACCCCCCCCCCCCCCCACCCCCCCCCCCCCCCACCCCCCCCCCCCCCCACCCCCCCCCCCCCCCACCCCCCCCCCCCCCCACCCCCCCCCCCCCCCACCCCCCCCCCCCCCCACCCCCCCCCCCCCCCACCCCCCCCCCCCCCCACCCCCCCCCCCCCCCACCCCCCCCCCCCCCCACCCCCCCCCCCCCCCACCCCCCCCCCCCCCCACCCCCCCCCCCCCCCACCCCCCCCCCCCCCCACCCCCCCCCAATAGCATATAATTAATAAAATATACTATGCTTCAACACATCCTATGAAGTTCAAGTGCCAAACATACATGCTTGTCTGAGAGTATATGCAGTCTTAAGCATTTTACTTACTTGTAATGTTCATAATTACATAATTTACTAGATTACAGTCCTTCATTATTTAAATAACCTATGTTTCACTAATTTTTTTTAATTTCTTTTTTTCTTTTTAATGCAACTCCTTTGTCTTCTTGTGCTCAGGTTAGCCATGTGAGTTAAAGTGTTGCCTTTTACCTCACATGATAAACCTAAAGTGGTGAGTTCAATTCCCACCTGGACAAAGGAATTTATTTAGAGACGAAATTCATTAAATAAAATCCTGAGTGCCACTCTGGCTAGAAAAGGATAACCTGTAGATAACCCATACCAATTAGCCTTATTTGCAAAAAGTGGACGTTAATAAATAATTTAAAAAATCCTTTGTCTTCTATGAAAAATTCTTTTTGGGTACTGAATAGCTCCAGATGAAATTTCACAAATTTGTTTTTGATTAACTCTTGTCTTACACTTATTATTATCTTACTAGCACATCACCCTAAAATAAAATGTATTCAGACACTTTGAATGGACAAATGATGAGAATATATAGGCAGTTTTTAAAAATAATTCTTGTCGTTACAAAAGTTCGTGACACATCATTGCATAAACTAAGCATACTTCCACATGCTGGAATGACATACTGCTCATCTCATTCTATATTCCTCCTGCAGAAAGAAACCTATTTAAAGAGAAATTGAAATCTATGCTGGAAATGGGATTACATGTGACTCAGTTACTTAAAGCAAAAATCAGACTATTAGAAGTGGAATTTTACTGAAGGCTGAAATATAAAAATACAAATAAATTGCTTACTGTTGCAGATATGGAAAGCAATTATAGAACAACATTTAAAGAAAACTAATGTAAAGCAAAATTTACTTTTTTACATTGTTTGACCCCAGTCTTAATAACAAAGGTTTTTTGAGTTATCAATTTCCCCTCCCTCCCCCTCCCAGTCATTAACGAACTTGGTCTTGAGCTTGTGAACTCTTAAATATCGAGTTTGGTAAAGATCTATGAAAAATTGTGACTTCTAGAGTGGTGACAGACAAGTATGTGAGTGCAGTGCACATACATGCATGTGTAGTGAGTGTGTTTGTATATTCATAATTTTGAATGGACCCTTTTTCATCATCTCCTAGGCTGAATTGATGGACATCGGAAGAACTGCTTCAAAAATCGACAAGTGTTTCAACATCAATAACTGATTCCCCTTGAGGGAAATCTCCTAAAACCACTGTGAGATGTAACAACAAATAACAATTTTTGTTATTAAGAAAAAATTGAAGAAAAGTAGCTCTCTTGCAAATCCGTGTGGCATAACTGGAAAATTGGTGCTTATTTTGACTAAGGAGATTTCAATATATATATATTAATATATTCAGTATATTAATAGTGCAGCTTTTGATAGTTAATTCAACTTCCCAAAAGTGAATGACAATGTTCCTGAGAAGTTTATAAACTCATCTCTAGTGTACGTAACAGAACATGCAGGTGCTAACTGGCGAACAATTAAAGATATGGAAAGTATAATTTTGAAATACCCTGACAATGTATTGATAATGACTTTAAGAATGCTGAGCTGAAGTCTTCCTATTGCATGATTGAAAACAAAGGCATTTAGATATTTCTGAATATATTGATATTAATGGAAATAAGTCACAGGTTTCTGAATGAGGATTGCTTCCTTTATCTTAGTATCAGTCTTATCTTGCAGACTTTCCCTCATTTATTTCATGGGATATCCATTAAAAATTGTAGAATCTATAAATTACTTTTCTATAGATCTTTATATGAGATTTGGAAAATCTTTTGATCGTTTATAAATCAAGAGGGAAATTGATAGGTAAAGTATTTGCAAATATAAAAAAAAATTACAATATCGTTACTCATTACTATTAATCTGCTATTGTATATAATGGTGAAAACAGAATTATTGTCAATAACATCTTTTGAACTTTAAGTTTTGGTTAAACAAATGTTTTCTAATGGTCTAGATGAGTTGTGTCTGCATTAAATTTGTTTCATTTTCAGGTTGATATTAGTAAACTGAAAATTTTCTACAAAGAGGATGCAGGGTTTTCTCTTGTTGCTGTACCAGTTGATTGGGAAATAAAAGCAGGTATAAGAGATGCTGCTAGCTTTCTGGAGAAATCCTACAACTGTCAAGTCAAAAAAGTATGTATGTTTTCACGAATGAAAAGGAGAATCAAACGCTCAGTCAAATAATAAGTCAATTTCCTTCACAATGTTTTATTTTTAAGAGTAGCAAAATGATTTGAAGATAGAGGCCTTGATTTGCAAAAGGGCACTGTGAAGGAGATTGATTTATTATTTTATCAGACATATACGAGGTCCTTCAATCCCAACTTAGCAAAAGTTAATGAAATAGAAATAGAATTATTTGGAACTGTTATTTATGATTGGGATCAAACATGAAAATACTATATTATACCCTCTTAATGAACATCTAGTGCACCTTGTCCATGTAGTTTCTTCAGCCCTTTTCAATGAATTCACAATAATCCATAAGAAGTCTGACACACAGAGGCTGGATATACTAAGCAAATTTCCCACATATTTGAATGACACATTACGATTATTGATAGAACATTAAATTTGTAATAAGATTGGTTCTATATGATGGATGTAAAATATTGTAGATATTTTGAATTTTCAAAATTCTCCCTCTTAGCCACCTCCCACCCCTCTCTAACTGGTCCAATTTCAACCAATAACGAACATGATATTTAGTTTTACATAAAAAACATTTAAATATCGAGTTTGTACTAGTTAAACAAAAATTGTGACTGCTAGCGCATTAACACACATGCATGCATGCACATACACACACACACACACATGCACACACACACACGCACCATGCACACACACACACACACACACACACACACACACACACACACACACACATGCACCACGTACGCACACACACACACACACACACACACAAACACTTTTGAAGGGACCTCATTTTCTTGATCTCCTAAGATCTCTCTAAGATAGATGGGCATTTGTCAAAAGTTTTTGAAAAGCTTGACATCAGTACAACTTCATAACCAAAATCAATAATTCTTTAATGACTAGCTATTCTTTTGAGGTACATCTCAGCTGTGTTTTGTTTCTATTATTTTGCTGTATTTAGTTTACCTCCCCTCCCTTGTTTATGTTGTGTGTTGCTATTTGTTTGTTTTCTCCTTAAATTTAGTATTTAAGGGCAAAACTGAATACCAATGGCTCATTTATTATTATTAATTGTTAACGTCCACTTTTTGCAACTAAGGCTAATTGGGACGAGTTATCTACAGGTTACCACCCTATTCTAGCTAGGGTGGGATTTAGAATGTTATTTAATGAATTTCGTTACTAAATAATTTCCTTTGCCCTGGCGAGAATCGAACTTGACACTCTAGGTTTACCATGTGAGATTAAGGTGAACGCTTTAACATGGATCATTTACAGTCCCCTTAATAAACACTAATGGTTTTTCTCATTGCCAGCTTATGAAAGGCTGAGCTTAAATTCATAAAAGAATATGGTATTAATAACTGATTTAAAAAAAAAAAAAAAAATCATTCATAGAAATTAATGAAATATGTGATTGGTCATTTTGAACCATTTTATGTGAGCTACGTACAATAATAATTTCTTGCTATTCTATTCAGTAGGTGAAGGGGTGCCTGGGGTTTCCAGGTTAGGAACATCACCCTCTTTAAAACCTTTACTGAGGTCTCCAAAGAGCTTTACATTTTGGGGTACCAGGGGACATTGGCTCACCAACTCACCATCTTGGTGCCTCTGTAGGCTTATAGAGAACTTGAATGCAGACCTTATTATTGTGTTGCCCAGTTTTTGTCATATGATATTGTATTTATCTCTTCTTTTATATGATGACTCTTGCATCAAGGTTCAATAATAATTTACTTTCATGGTAGGCTGATATCAAGGAGCTTGAAGATTCAGTGGAAATAAGCACTACAGTATTCCTTGGAATGGAGGGCATACCAAACATTATGAAAATGTCTCAAAAAGAGAATGAGGTAAAATTAATTAACCACAAATTTTGCTTTTCATTTACATAGGTTATACTTCTAAAATTTCAATTTATTTAATATTATTTTTTTTTTAGGAGGAACAGAACCTTTATCATGAGATTTGGAAAAGTTATTTTGGAAAATCTGATTATTCTTTATCGGCCCTACTCTTTATGTTTATCTTGAAATACAATCTATTTATTCCAAGAACTAAGTACCCATTCTATTGTAAGCAAAATGAAGAACTCAGAACAAAATTCAACGTATGCCAGTACTTGACCTAGAAATACCTTTAGAAATAGTTATTTAGTTCAAACCCTACTATGATATGTTTGTATATTTCAGAACCTTCTTGGTGAGAATGGTGTTTTTATTTACCCAACATATCCAATCCCCGCACTCTACCATAATGAAACGTTTAACAGGATAGCTGGTATAATGTACACAATGATATTTAATACTTTAAGGCTCCCATCAACACATGTGCCCATTGGACTAGATAGACATGGTCTACCGATAGGACTTCAGGTAATTATTAATATCAGAGATTGAATTCACCGAAATTAGCATTGGGCTAATTATTAATTTGTTAATGTATTCCCAAAATATATTGAATATTAAGCTACAATAGGCAATTAACTAGTTATATAATAACTTTGTCAAATTAAGTTGGGGTTGAAGCAATTAGTTATTCTCATTAAAAATATCAAAACATCTGAAGCCTAAAAGCTGTAGGTCATTCATTTTGAATTCGAAACAAGTGGATAATTACGGCTCATATACGTGTTGCCAAAAGCACAAAAGTCGACTGTTGAAACTAATTTTTATATTCTCAAAAACTTTGAGGAATATCCTTTTGAGCGATTCAGTTATTTCACCTCATTTTTCTGTTTAATCCACTTTTGTTAATTATTTATTAGAAAATACCAATCTTGGGTTTTATGGAATTTAGAGTGGGGCAAACATACAGAATAGCAAATTCCTTTGTGTCAATAAGAGCTTCAGAGAAATTGTATTGGACCATTTTTGTTCCACATTACAAAAGTGAGTTTATTAATTTGTTTGGAGATATTTCTGAATTTTTTTTCTGATCATTCCTACAATCCCCACATGGATTAGTCCCATTTACTCAGCGAACTGAATAAATTATGTCATTTCTCAAAATGTTAATTACCCATGTATCATTCACATAGATAAAGAATTGTAGGTCTTTCACTGTTATTACCAAATTTTCTTCAATCTGTTGAAAATAGAAAGTGAAGTAAGATATTTGTAGAGTATGCAGGTTTGCTGGGAAGGTGCATTCCCATTCACCACAAAAATTGAAGCGCTAATTTTAAAAGTTTGCTCAGCAGGTAATCTATTTCTATTCAATTTTCCATGGTATTTCTGATTATGATTTGTATTCTTTAGCAAGTTTCTTTGATTGATAACAATGAATTCGGGACCAAAGAAACATTTCAATTTGGTATATTCTCTTAATTTAGTGTGATAGTCTTGATTTCTTGAAAATTTATTGAATTGTTTATATTTATTACAGATAATTGCAGGAGAGAAGCAAGATAGGCTCTGCATGGCAGTAGCTAAAGCTCTTGATGCTCGGTTTGGAGGATGGGTCCCTCCACCTTCAGAACCTATTGGGTAGTCATATGTACTCACATAATTATTTTGTTTAATGTGATGTTTAATTTAACTTTGACTGTGATTATTGTGCTCATATTTTATCATTAGAGAATATTTTGATATTCATTCATTATATTTGGAATTAACAATATTATATGATATTTTCAAAAGTTTTCTTTTCATGATCTTGAGCACAACAAGAGTTTTATGTTCTATGTTAAACTTACAGAAATCTTACTGTTCTATACATTTTTTTGAATGCTAAGTAAATATAAGTAAGAATTATTATTAAATAAAAGATTATATAAAACAAAAATGTTTTTTATTACTTAGTTTTCCATTTTATTAGTTCCCTTTCTTATTTAAAACTGATCTTTATTTTAAAGGGTAATTAGAGATTTGATGCATTAAACAAAATGTAAAAATCATGAGGAAAACAAATTTAAAGTTAAGCTGTAGATCATTAACCATAATTCTTCATAAAATGCAATAAGTGCAATTTATAATACCTAAATATGAGGTGAGTTAAACAAAAAACCAGATGCACCTGCTTTACTGCAGTCAGTGAATCCAACTTCAATAGTCCATCATGAAGAGACTGTAAATTAAGCAGATTTTCCAAAGCTTCTGTGACAATATATGTAATTTTGGCAGACACAGTTTTCTCATCCTGATATCTACATCTGAAGCTGGCATATTAAATGTCATCATGGAAAATTTAGAAATTTGTGAGACAATTTTCTCATCCTAAACTTGAGTTTTAGATTTGCATGAAATTCTTAAATATAGAGTTTATTATGACGAATAGAGTGACAATAGAAAAGTATATATGCACAGTGTATCTCAAATAAAACAGCTCAAATGATATACCTGTTCAAACGAATGGCCTGACAAATAAAAATATTATAAGTAAAAATTATAGCTCTTAATCTCTGCTTAAGTTATGCGCAATTATTGTCCAAATAAAGTATCAAATGTGCAATTGGTATGCAATAAAATGTCAGGCTGTGCAGATGGCCTAGAACTTTTTTATTTTAGATCTGTAGAGGATACAATGTCTACTAATCTTCTACAAATCCCATGTCAATATGTACAGTGTTAAAGGAGTTATCCTGGTTTTCATATATTAGGCTCGTTAGAATAATTTTGATTTGATTTTTTTTTTTTAACAGGCTTCCTTGAAGAGAAATCGGCAGTTGAAGTTGTACTACGAATTTTAGTTTAAGGTACTAAACAGATGAAATTTCATTTCCATTTTACATTGGGTTCTTACATAGGGGGGAAAGTTGAGAACAGGTATTAAAATGAGATTATGAGCGTATTATACCATTACAGGGGAAAATCTGCTTTGTTTACATAGACCCTGCTTAAAGGTATTCTTAAAAGAAATAATATGAAGCAGAACTTGTGGACATTTTACATATCAACAAACCTATTCCCGAGCCTTTGGCAATCTTTTTATTTCAGGAGAGTACTTTTGATCGTCCAAAAGATCATCTTCATTCATACATCAACACCATATGTTATTTATTAAGTCCAATTTTTGGTACTACAGCTAATTGGTAGGGGTTATCTACAGGTCACACCACCCTTTCCTACCCAGGGTAGGACTAAGGATTTTATTTAATGTGCTAGTTACTAAATAAATTCTTATTGCCCAGGTGAAAATCGAGTTTGCCACTCTAGGCTTACCATGTGAGATTGAGACAGACAGTAATAAAACTATTTTAAAAAAACAAACAATAAAATAAGTAATGTTTAACTACATTAAAAACATGAGGAATTAGTTAAGAAATAATTAATATTAAAGCATATGTGATCAGGCGCAGTGTAAACTGTGTGATTGAAAACTTTACTATGTGTGCACTGAACACTTAGGAGTGGTTGTTTCCTTATCTAGTGGGGGTCACTCAGACCAAGAATGGGAGTTGTACTGATGTAAACTTCATCACTATTGAAGTCCGTCATGCAGGGACTGTTTAAACTAAGCAGCCCACATGCTGGTAGGATGCACTAGTGATCCCATCTCAGCATATATTTTCTATTATTAAATAAAAATCTGATGAGAGGATATGGAGATTTACTAAAAACTGAAAGCAAGAAAGTGTGAATAACTCTCTTAATATTTGAGTTATGAAAAAATGTCTAAAACAACTATTGTACATCATTGATATTTTAAAAATGTTGGTGATATACGATTTTTCAATCCAACTCATAATAATGGGAAACTACTGTCTGAAAATTTCTTCTTTGTTAGTTACATGAAATTCCCCAAGAGAACCCAATACTAGCAAAGACATGGCAAAGCCATTAGCAATTTTTTAGAATGGGAATATGAAAAATTAGAAATATATTAGTTGTTATGAATTGCATCTAAAAATGTAAACTACCAACCTTATGGTAAATTGGAAGCTTATAATTGCTATTCTATTCGTGCTTTTGCTAATTCTAATATTAATCCAGATTTTTTTCATTTTTTAGTTTTCAGCCTTCAGTAAACCCCTCACTCCTCATCATGTCATATTAACAATAAGATATGATTATGACTTGAACTGCTTTATTAGAAGCCATTCTTCAATGGCTAAAATCAGACAGGGAATAGAGGGAGTGGGTTTAGAGGGAGGGGAAATTCCAACTGTCTCCAAAATGACTTGGGTCGAGAAATGTTCTAATACATATCTTGTTAAACTGTTGATGTTCTGCAATTCTTGTTCTATACCTGTTTTCGTAACACGAATATTAACTCTGGATTGCCAATGCTTTCTTCAACCCGAATATTGCCAAACATGCGCCAATTTGACGCACACTAAAAAAAAAATATTATCAGTTTCCTCCCTATCGTTGTTCTCTTCTTCAATTGTTTAATATTCAACAATACCCTCACAATTTGCATTATCGGCATTTAGTTCGTTATAACCTCTCCAAAACCATTTCTTCATCAGTAATTACTGTATTACTTCATCCATTTTTCTGAAATGAGCAAAAGAAATACTTAAATAACCAAACATGGTCAATTTGACCTATAATGGATTCAATGGCTATTTTGCCAAGCATGCGACAAATGAGCTACAACTGACAGTGTCATCACCTCAACCATGCGTCATTTTTATGTAGCAGGTTTTATTGAAATCCTTAGTATTCTTGAAAAAATGAAGTTAACTATCCGGTTTCTTCTGGAGTTGAAAGGACACAGACTGAAAAAGGTTAGGGCGGGTCGAGAGGGTTTCAGCTGCGGGTGTGGGGGACTGACTTCTGTTGTTCCAAAAAGTGTGTGACAGACTGACACATAATGGCAATCCAGGATTAACCCTCTAGAACTCGCGCCGTGAGCAAAATACTCACACGCCAAAGAAAAAAGTCCGTCACGCAGGGGCTGCGTAAACTAAGCAGATTTCCCACGTGACGTTTTCCAGTAGATAAATCTGCCCAAAAACACCTGTAGTAGTAAGGTATCTCTAAACCTATTCAAGAGGGACGAATAGTTAAGGAAACGGCCGCCAGAGATCTCGGCGGAAAGTCCGAACATAGCCTACTGGCGACCATACGCAGAATGCAAATGCAAATATCTCGGTTAATATTCAAGATACAGAATACATGTATATATATCATTATTTATAGTAAATTTAATTTGCAATAAGATTTATTCTATACAATTTTTTGATCCGACGCATAATAACGGAGATATTTTGAATTTTCAAAAATCCCCCCTCTAAACCCTCCCTCCCACTGGTCCGATTTCAGCCATTGACGAACTTGATCTTCCTTTTTACATAAAACGATTAAATTCCGAGTTTGGTAAAGATCAAACAAGAATTGCGACCGCTAGAGCGTTAACAGACAAATATATATATATATATATATAATTTTGAACGGACCTCATTTTCGTCATCTCCTGGGTAGGATCGATGGACATTTGAAGAAATTTTTCGAAACTCGCATCATGAGTACGACCTCAATAGCTGATTTCCCTTAAGGGAAATCTGCTAAAAACAAATATCTCAGTTAATATTCAAGATACAGAATAAATGTATAGAACAATATTTATAGTAAATTTAATTTTCAATAAGATTGTTTCTATACAATTTTTCGATCCGACACAAAATAACGGAGATATTTCGAATTTTCAAAAATCCCCCCTCTAAACCCCCCCTTCCACTGGTCCGATTTCAGACATTAACGAACTTGATCTTACTTTTTACATAAAACGATTAAATTCCGAGTTTGGTAACGATCAAACAAAAATTGCGACCGCTAGATCGTTAACAGACATATATATATATATATATATATATATATATATATATATATATATATATATATATATATATATATATCATTATGAACGGACCTCAATTTCGTCATCTCCTGGGTAGGATCGATGGACATTTGAAGAAGTTTTTCGAAACTCCTGTCATGAGTACCTCAATAGCTGATTTCCCTGAAGGGAAATCTGCTAAAAGGTATATCTATTGTAATACAGGGTTCGGCAAAAAAACCTCCCCGGTTTGAGCAAGCCACCGCGTGAGTTGTAGTGGGGGTAGAGATGTGGAGGGGGTATTATTCCGTAGCGGCGTACGTGCCATTTTCAGTGTTCAGATTATGAAACTCGCAGGGTTGCATGTGATGACATTTTGCAAAACATTCCCCCAGATGCTGTCTTCATTTCTTCTGATGAAGCCCACTTCCACTTGTGTGGAACTGTTAACATTGTGTACCCATTCGAAGTGTGGCAGCAACGTAGGAGGCACCTAGCCGTGAGGCCTTAATCCAGCCTACACCTATCCAACGCTTCTCTGGTGACTGAGGATTCGCTACGATGGTTTAGCGATCCTATGGAAGGGACAGTCTTCTACTAACCAGCTCCCACACGAAGAGCACATGTACCAGTTTCCTGGCCTGTATGTCCTCGGGCTTTGAACACACGACCACTACGTCTATGACCGGCAGTGAAGGCAAGCCTCCACTCCGGACTCCACCCAGCCCGTAGTTCACATTGAGTAAGCCGCTAGAACTTACCCCATTAAGGCCGGAGTGATCCCCGGCCCGGAACAGCAAAGCCGACTAAGGAACTGTTAACAAACAGAATTTCCGCTACTGGCTGCAGAAAATCCTAGGAAACTCCACCAACAACCACTATACAGCCCAAAAGTCACAGTTTGGTGTGCCGTTGCGAAATTTGGTGTGTGGGGACCGTACTTTTTTGAAGAAGATGGACAAACAGTAACGGCCAATGCCGATCGCTATTGTCACATGATAGAGACATTTCTCCTACACAAGATCAACCAGTTTGTTTTAGACCATGAGGAAGAAGAAGTTTGGTTCCAACAGGACGGAGCCACAGCTCACACTGCTCGGCGGTCCATGGATATGTTAAGAGAGTTGTTCCCTGGACGTCTAGTTTCTTTAAGAAGAGACATTTCCTGGCTCCCAAGGTCACCCGACTTATCATCTTGTGATTTTTTTCTGTGGGGCTACCTAAAGGCTAAAGTGTACAAACATCGTCCCAGAACTCTGCAAGAACTAAAAGATGTTATTAGGCAGGAAGTGGCAGCCATTCCAAGGGAAGGTACACGAAGAACTATGGACAACTTCAGGGAAAGACTTCGTGAATGTCTTAACAATGGGGGACATCATTTATCGGACATAATTTTCAAAACCAAGTAAAGTATACTAAATGATGTAAAATGGCATTATATAGGCTATTCACAAATATAAGTAATTGTTCTGTAAGTTTCTTATTCTTTTTGCAAATGCATATTGAAATCAGGGAGGTTTTTTGCCGGACCCTGTACGTCTTTGATGATAGTGCTGCACTCTCTAGCTACACCTTGTATCCTTCTCTTACTATCCTTGACTCCCATTCATTAGTATCCTCTGACTGTCGCCAGGTCAAAGTTAATTAACCTGAGAAAGTTAAGTGTGAGTGTTTTCCTCACAGTGCGAGTTCTGGTGGAACGTTTTTTTGGTTTATTATGAGTGTTTTTCTCATCAAGCGAGTTCTGGTGGAACTTTTTTCTTTTTTAATACGAGATTTCTCATCTTTGGTGATTTACCGAAAACTGATTTTTTGGCTCTGGAACTTATCATACCTCACCTGATCAACCGTTCACAACTGACGACCATGCCTCTATTAGAAACAAACAAAATAAAGAGGATTGCTGGTGTAGAAGAGGAACATCCCACTTGTTCTGGTTCTAGTACTCCGTCGCAGTTTTGTGCCTATTGCCCGAGGAGAAAAAAAAGTCAAAAAAGAGTTGCCGAACATGTAGAAAAACAGTTTGTAATGAACATTCCTTTGTTGTATGTCGTTCTTGTGGATAACAAAATTTTAACTAATTATGTAGCTTTTTAAGTTGCTTGACATAATGTTTCTTCAAAACAGAATATCTGTACAATAAATTTTGAATAATATTATTATTTTATATTAGTATTTGATGTTTATAATAAATAACAAATTTTTTTGTTGAAAATTTGTTCTATACCAAATTTTTTTGAGTGAAATAGGCGGTGTGAGAAAAATTCTCACATGCGAGTTCTCAGGTCACTCATTTTGACGCGATTTCTGGAGGATTAAGGAAGTTATTTGTGCTTTCTTGTTTTCAGTCTTCAGTAAACCCCCACTTGTACTCATCGAGACTATATGGTGAGAGGAGAAGCAGTGTGTCGTTCCAGCACGTGGGAAATCTTCTTAGTTTACGCAGCCCATGCGTGCCGGGCTTTTTATCTTATTTTGGTGGCAAGCTATAAACGATCAGATGAACGCAATACCAAATCCGACTTGAAAGAGCTCCGACCTCTTGTTGAAGCCTATAAAACGGACCGTGCGAGACATTAAAGCCGTGTAGTGGAGTAGCAGTTGTTAAAGCAGTTGTATATGTAGTCGGGAAGAGAGGAGGCAGGGGGTTGGGGAGTGATAGGAGGCCGGTGAAAAAGCGAAGGATTAAATCGTGAGCGAACCTTATCAGTGCAGTTTAATACGATCCGGAGCAACAAATCTGCCCAGAGGGATAGTCCAATAACTCTCAACCCCTCCAGGATTAAGCAGCGTCCACCACCCTCTCTCCTCTATCTGATAGACACTCCTTCCACTAATGTCGTTCTTGTTTTAGCCCCTTTCGCCGAAGGAAAATCGGAAAATAGGGATTTTACTCATGGCTCGATTTTAAAATTCTGATTTGCGTTGAATTATGATAGGAACTCTCAATTTAGGCACACAGCAACTTCATCAAGAGCAACTGACTTGTAGAACAATATCGTACTTTATTTCCTTAGTTAAGATTATCCCCCGTGCTTGTATAACACTCTTGTAATCTCATCTCATCACATATTCTCTATTTAAATGATAAAAAACAAAACAAAAAAAAAACGATGATTAAAAGTACGATTAACTCTCTTAATACTCGAGTTACGAATAAATTCATAGAAAAACAAATGTAGAACATTAATAGTTTAACAAGATTGGTTCTATAACATTTTACGATCCGACTCATGATGACGGTGATATCATTAATTCTTGAATCCCCCCCCTCACCATTGGTGGATTTTAGCGATTAACGAACTTGATCTTTAGTTTTACATAAAACTATTAAATATCGACTTTCGTAACGACCGATAGATCGTTAACAGCATATATATATATATATATATATATATATATATATATATATATATATATATATATATATATATATATAGCTATACAGCTTATCGTTTTGAACGGACCTCATTTTCGTCATCTCCTGGGTAGGATCGATGGACGTATGAAGACATTTTTCGAAAATCATGTCATGAGTACAACCTCAGTAGCTGATTTCCCTTAAGGGAAATCTGCTAAAAACTGCCACAAACAATAATCAATAATATTCATGGAGGAAATAGGATGTCCCAGGTCCGAATTCGCTCATTAACGAACTTGATCTTTTTGCATAAAACGCTTATATACTCAATTCGATAACAATAAAACAAAAACTGCGACCGCAAGAGCGGTAACTGACACACACACACACACACACACACATATATATATATATATATATATATATATATATATATATATATATATTATTTTGAACGGATCTCATTTTCATCATCTACTAGATACGATCCATAGACATTAGAGGAGATTTTTCAAAAATTCGGGTTTTCAGTACAACCTCATTATCTGATTTCCCCTGCTTCCCTTAGGGGAAATCAGCTTTAGGGGTAGTAATCATGATGCGATTTTCTAATATATATATATTAAATCCTCTTGCTAAGGGAGAAATAAAAAAAATCGTTTGTACTTACCGGTTATCGGGACAATACCCATTTAAAGATGATTATTAAAAATAATTTAAAAAAAAACAACTCTTGATTATTTAAAATAACACTTCTAGAATTTATAAATCACAAAATGATCAGCGGGAAGCCACTTATTATTCATACGTAAAATATTTACTGGTTGATAACCGCTTATCGCTATTCGGTGTTCATACTTGAGTAGGTTATCTGTATAAAGTCATTGTGTTTGTTTTGTTATCAGAAAATGAGTGATCGTTTATTAATTTGCGATTTACCTAGAGCTGAAGAAGAAGCGGTTTATTTTATTCAATCAAAAGGGTTGTGTCCCATTACAAAACAGTGCCAGAATAGACATAAAGTGCGGTTATATTTCACGGGAGCTAAACCATTTCGGACAACTACCTTGCAGAGTTCATATGGAGGGTGACGGCCGCTGACGACCGCCTTATGCAGCTAGTTCGTGACGTCGTCCAGTTTTCGGCTAACTGTAATTTCTAGTTAAATTTGAAGAATTAATGTAAATTATAAAGGTTCTTTGAATCATCTTTGAATTGATGGCCTCCCAATAACTGCGACATCGTCCAGTTTTCGGCTAACTGTAATTTCTAGTTAAATTTGAAGAGTTAATGTAAATTATAAAGGTTCTTTGAATCATCTTTGAATTGATGGCCTCCCAATAACTGCGACATCGTCCAGTTTTCGGCTAACTGTAATTTCTAGTTAAATTTGAAGAGTTAATGTAAATTATAAAGGTTCTTTGAATCATCTTTGAATTGATGGCCTCCCAATAACTGCGACGTCGTCCAGTTTTCGGCTAACTGTAATTTCTAGTTAAATTTTAAGAGTTAATGTAAATTATAAAGGTTCTTTGAATCATCTTTGAATTGATGGCCTCCCAATAACTGTGACATCGTCCAGTTTTCGGCTAACTGTAATTTCTAGTTAAATTTGAAGAGTTAATGTAAATTATAAAGGTTCTTTGAATCATCTTTGAATTGATGGCCTCCCAATAACTGCGGCATCGTCCAGTTTTCGGCTAACTGTAATTTCTAATTACACCTTATCATTCAAATAAATTGTAGAAGAGTTATTTAAAGTAATAAAGTAGTTATTTTTTTAATTCTGGTTAAATATTTTTTTTTACATGGGTGGCCACCCGATTATCGATAAGCACCAAATCTTTTAGTAGATTTCCCTTAAGGGAAATCAGCTATTGAGGTCGTACTCATGACGCGATTTTCGAAAAATTTCTTCAAATGTCCATCGATCCTACCCAGGAGATGACGAAAATGAGGTTCCTTCAAAATTATAATATATATATATATATATATATATATATATATATATATATATATATATATATATATATATATATATACCTATATTTGTCTGTTACCGCTCAAGCGGTCGCAATTTTTGACCTAGAGCTAGTGTGGCCGTTCCCGTAACTATTCGTTCCTCATGAATAGGTTTAGAGATTCCTTACTACTACTGTTATTATTAGGCAGATTTCTATATTGTAAAACTTTACGGAAATCTGCTTAGTTTACAAAGCCCCTACGTGACGGACTTTTTTTTATATGACCCCTGTATTTGGATACAAAATCTCCTTTCCCTTTAACTTCAGTGATGGTGAACAATGCACTTTCAATAATGGGTATTGGACAGTAATTATTTTCTTTCGACTCTCAAGTAAAAATGGTTTGTCCTTAAATGTTAAAAATGGTTAATCCTTGTAAATTCGAAGCGACGAAGAGTAAAACCCAATGCTGGCCGACGTAATGTAAGGCAGAAATGTGTTTGTATTTAGAAAAGAGAGGGCAATTATCAAGATGACAATGGGAGGTACATTGAGCAAGGCGAGTAAGTGGGCCCAGCTGTTCGCAACCATTAGACTGAGTGCTCCAACTCATTACCACATCAGCTGACTTTTTATACACTCTCCCCCTTAATGTGATTAAACCAGGGGCATCGTGGTCGGATCATTGTAAGCCTACCAAGGGATAGCTTCCTCGACACGCGCCCTCTAGAATGACAAGGGCATTAGGTCCTTTATTTATCGTCAACATCTAAAGTCTATGCTTTGTCCTGTGCTACTAACTATTACGTTCTTTTAGAAGGTACATACATGTGTGTGTGTGTGTGTGTGTGTGTGTGTGTGTGTGTGTGTGTGTATGTATATATATATATATATATATATATATATATATATATATAAAATTCTACTGTACGTGTGCATGTCACTGAACTCCTCCTAAACGGCTGGACCGATTTGATAGAATTTTTTTATATGCGCTTGGGTGACGCCCTGGAAGGCTTAGATTCACAAATCAGCCTGGCAGATGGCGCTATCAGTCGGTATCTAGGTTATTTATCTATACTGCAACTAACGGCTGAATCAAATACAAATTTTGTGTATGCATTCATTCATTCATTTTGTGTATGTATTCATTCAATGCATTTAGTTTTTTTGTACGCTGTGTTTTAATATTATATGTATCGCATTTACGAGGTCAAACAATATCGATTTGTGTTTATTCATATATACTCCTCAGGAATCGACTAAAAATATTGTTCATCAACTCGCAATCAACAATTTTATTTGGTACCAAAGACTCAACCGAACTAAACGAAACTCCGTATGTAAATTAGCACTAACTCATTCATGATAATAAGACATACCAATATTTCAGGGACGGTCAGGCGTGGGTGTTGTAATGGAGGCCTGAAATTAAAAATAGTGATATTTCGTTTCCTATTGGTTTTTCGGAAATTATGCAAATAACAAAAGCTGTTTATTTTAAAGACGTTTGTTGTATTCACTTTTGTTTTATTACAAAGAATAAACGAGATATACACTAAAAAGCAAAGCGGGAGCCGACAGTTATATTGGGCTCTTTCAATTGAACGGAACTTAACAAAACTCGGTATGTGTGTTAGCACTAACTCCTCCAATATAATAAGCGGTACCATCACTTCTAGGGAGGATAATAATAGATAATAGGGAGGATATTAGGTATAATAATAGATACTGTTACACGTTTATGTCTACAGACTGTTTAAGGTGACATTGTTAGAAAGTTATCCTTAATAGGTCCATAGCCTGGGAAATTAGACTAATATTCCGTATTAGCCTGTATGAGTACGCAAACTACAATTTTAATGTGCATCCAGTTTTTTTTTTTTTACATTGGGAGAATATAGACAAATGGTGTGAGTACAGAACATGAAAATTGGCTCAACCCCTTATTATAGAATTATTCTTAAATCTGGGAATAGTATTGTGGCTAGGTAGGAATGAATGTCGATTGGTAAGTACGGCTGGCGAGCGAGAGGTTGGTGATGATGACTGTAAGATGGAAAGCATTGCTGCCATATTGGTGAGGTTATGGGAGTAGTAATTACGAGCTGGTAGATTGGCCCCCCTGTGTAATATCCGCCTCCCCTAACGATCTAGCCTCTCCACTCCCTCGCTCCTCCTCACTTTTAATATTCCTCATTTTCGGTTTTAGCCTTCTGCCCGATTCCAACCTCCTCCGTCGTAAAATATAACTCAGCCGAATACTCCATCACAAAATATTGTGCTATTTCCCCAGGGCGAGGAAGGTTATTACACTTATAATAGAAGAGCAATTGCAGGTGTCGTGTAGCATTAATTCCTCAGGTAACGTATTTTTTCATTACCATGCAGGTTATTTCCCACGCAAAGAACTGATAAGGTGATAGATCACTGGAGCTTGCCTTAAGCCTGTGACCTTACAGGATGAGACAGCCCAAACGGGTTTTACATACAACAACCTGGCCAAAACTCGGTATAATACTTCAGATATGATATCCTTTTAATATAATATTTAACAAGATATACACAATGACAATAATTGAAAAAAAAAACACAATTTATGAGTATAAAAACTACTATAGTCTTTAAGTCCTTGCAGGCCTGGGTCTCTGCCATCGTCATAAGCCAGTAAGTGCGGTCCAAAGCTATGATCGTCCAATTAGTTGACTCTAGCCTACTCATATCCATCTTCAGGCAATCTATCTACCTCGTTCTGGAGCTCCTTACAACGTTTTCAAAGGCAACTTGTCGATCACAGCTAAGGATCACGTACGTTCATGAATTAGGAGCGGCAAGGGTTCTGAGATAGAGTAAAACAGAATACATGCTAGTTATTCTGCAACGGATAAAGAATGACACCTACAGTTTTTATTTTATTTATTTTTTTATGACTCATGAAATGAATAGAGTTATACATGTGTTTTTAATTTCCGGCCTTTATTAAAGCCCAATCATTGTCAACACTATATGACGAATCATTTAATATAAGTTCGAATACTATGTGAGGCATTTTGGTGTGATGTGTCTTCATCAATAAACATTCTAGTTGTGAAGCGATCTAGAAGTCTACATGTTTGCTGATTTTTCTTAAGGGAAATCAGATGTTGAGGTTTTACTCATGAGTCGATTTTTGTTAAATTCTCACAAATATCCATCGATCAGTCCTAGGAGAGGATGAAAATGAGGTCTGTTGAAATATATTTATTGCTATTAACGATCTGGATGTCACAATTTTTGTATGATCGTTGCCAAAGTCTGTATTTTAACGTTTTACGTTAAACTAAAAATCAAGTTCTTTACAGGTTGAAATCTGACTCGTGGGAGTGGGGAGGAGTTAGAGAGGGAATTTCGAAAAGTCGAAATATCTTTATTATGGCACGTCGGAATGAAAAATTGTATAGAATCAGTCTTTTTGAAAATGTAATTTCCTATTTTTTTTTTTTTAATCTTGGATGTTAACCAAAATATAGGATTTTTTAAATTTTCTGTCTACAGTAAAGCCCCACTCCTACTCGTGTCATATTAATAATAAGCTATTATATCGCGTACCACATTATTCCAAGTGTAAACACCAAATTCTTTTTTTTTTCAAGAGGCCTTTATCGTTGAGTTTACGTCATTTATTAAGATTTTACGTTCTTTCCTCCAAAATGTTTATTTTATCTATACCACACTTGATATTTAAACGTTTCATCAAACACTAAAATTCATAGGCGTTAATGACTGAAATTGGACGTTGAGTAGCGGGGGTTTAGGGCGGGGGGAATTCGATTGTTATTCATGAACATCATTATTCGAAGGTGATGCAACAAATATTGTTTAATGAACTTTTAATGAGTGAGATACGAACAAGTAAGTTTTGTGATGACGCCATCAATTATGATTTTGCGATCTGAGCTTCAAAATGTTTATTTGAACTAAACCATATTCCATATTTAACCGTTTCATGCAACACTTAAGATTATAGTTCCTGAAATAGTAATAGGAATAAGGGGGTTTTATCAGGTGATTAAAAAAAATCTAAATATCTCCTTTATTACACTGACCAACAGTGGTTTTGGTGCCGAAGATTTTGGAGGTGATTTCTTATGAATTTGATGCCCTGAATTCAAATATGTTATTAGTTTTTGCCTATCAGCTTGAATTTTTAAGATATCAACATTTTAGTGAATTATACATTAAACTATTTTAAAAGAAAAACCATGGTTTAAAGAAACAAATTAAACAAGGATTTTTTTATTATATTACACAGATATTATTTATTATATACATTAGAACACAGAATAAGTCATCATTTAAACCAATTACTCACTGAACATTTCGGAAACTTCTTTTGCGTGACATTCTTGGATGTATTTTAGAACAATCCCGTTTTAAAGTCCTGCAGTAATCTGCCATCATGTGAGTATCCCATTTTCCTTGATAGCGATCCTCCATACATTTTATATCTTGGTGAAATCTTACACCTTGCTCCTCACTAATGTCTCCTAAATTATCAGGAAAACGGTCTAAGTGGCATGTAAATAGTGCACCTTAATGCTCACGTTACACCCAAGTGATGTGAAATTATTCAGCATCTCATTGACTAATTCAACATAGTTTTCAGCTTTGTGTTTACCTAGAAAATGTTGGACAACTGAAAGAAATGAATTCCCGGCTTTTTGTTCAATCTCAATCATTGAATTTATGAAGTCAGGGTCTTTAATCAGCTGTCTTATTTGTGGGCCATCAAATATTCCTGCTTTAATTTTTTCCATACTCAGCTTTTTCCCTACATATGCAAAGCATGATCCATTCTTATCAGGAGCCTTTACAAACTGCTTCATTAGACCCAGCTTGATATGTGATGGTTAATTTTCTCTCGTGTAAGGAAACATTGATGATATTCTCTTCCCCAACATCCATGTTTTCTCTCCTAGGCAACTCTTTTTTAACCCAGTGTTGCGTTTTGTCTCTGCTATCCCAGAGGCACTAGAAACAAGGATACTTGGTGTGGCCACTTTGCTGTCCAAAGAGAAAGTTAACCATTTTTAAGTCTACACAAATCACCCATTGGAATGGGCATGATACTTTATTTTTTCCAAAACCATTTTTTTAAATAATAATTAGTTATTTCATAAATATTATTATTTTAAATTCAATTGGTTATAAAAGAAGACTGACATGAAATTGTACAACACTCATACTTGAAAGTATTAAATAGAAAAAAACATTGATAGATAAGTGAATTTATCTAAAAATCTAAAGCTGATACAGAAAAACCTCTTTCATATTTAGATTCAGCAATATAAATATAGGTAAAATCTGCTCAAAAATCCTAGGCACCAAAAATAAAATACAAAGCTCTGAAAAAAAACATATCACTTGTTTGGGTTCGCTAACATTTTGATTCGCAAGGCAATAAATGGCGGATTTGGATGCTCGTAGTGCTCGAGAAGTTGAAAAAAAAAAAACCTTCATCTCCCCAGATGATTGAAAACTAGAGTTTCTAAAGCTCATATTTCAAAGGTGGAAGTCAGACTGGTCCAAGTAACAAGACAACAAACTGCGACAAATCAAAGAAAGTGCTGAGTGATGACTCTTGCCCGTATTAGAATTTGACACACAAAATTAACACGTAGTTATTTCTTGAAAGGTTTATTCCCACCAACCTGCGATTGTTGTAACTTACTGCCTCACATCTTCTTCTTAATTGTAAAAAATACAATCTTTCTAGAACAGCTTTGAACCTTACACCGAACCTAAGAGAACTCCTTAGAGACGACGAAGAAGACATCAAAAGGCTTTTTACATTTTTAACTGAAACTCGTTTGTTTCAAGAACTATAGATCCATCTACCGCTAATGACAATAGTAGATGCTGTATATCGTAATAAATAAATAACACATATAACAGGCATAAAAGGATAGAACCTTTACTACTGATATGCAGATCTGCAGCAATGCATTAACAGTCGAGGAATTCCCGCGGCAATAAATGACTTCGGATACTATTAGATTATTCAATCACATCCGGAATGACTGGGATGTGTGGGAGAAAAGGATTTCTTTCTTTGATTCTGTCAGGTATCTCGGAGAATAAATTATGAACTGTCTTAGTTTATTTAAGGATATAAGGGCCAGATTGGGTACAATAGCGATTTTATTTTCGCTGATTCCAAAACCTTTTAAATAATGTAAAATGGATGATAAATTCAGCCAAATAGAAATGTATTTCAGAGAATTCTTCTCAATTGTAAGACAATTAAGACTCTCCTTGACGGGAAAGGATACGGCCAACAATGTCTTTTTGCCTTTTCATATGCCATGTACTATTGATGGGAGATGAGGAATATAAATGAACCAAAGGTGAGATTGTATTCTTTTTAATACAGGAATAGCTAGATTTCGATGGTAGAATCATATTCCTTACAGACTGACTGCCTGCAGAGTTGATTAAAGGCACTATCGCTAGGCAGATAGGCAGTTTGTTGAATAATAATGGTCTATTTGGGGATTGTAAATATTACTAGTATTTAGTAACATAATTTAACATTAAAATGCACTTACATATACATATATATACAAACATATAAATAAATTACCATTATTTAATGTAACAGCATGCATAACAATTCCGTTTAACAATGTAATATCATAGTTGTAGTAATAATAATAGCTTTTCTTCGTCAGTGATATCAAGTGATACACAAGAGAATAATATTTACATGACAATAATAGCATTTGCATACTTCAGTAATAGTTGGAGGTCCACTTTTAAAAGTAACATGAGTTTATTGTCTTTGTTGTACGATATGTGTTTTAAAAGCTTTGAATAAAAAAAATTAAATTTAATTAATTTATCTATATTATAGATATTTGAAAAATTTTCCAATGATAACTGCTCTGTGTTTTAAATTATCTAATTGCCTAGGTAGTTATCCCTGTCAGTATTGACTGCGGGGCAATAAATTGTATTTGTTCTAAGTTTTGAATAATAAATATTTAATAACATTCCCTGGGTTTTAACAGATTTTCTTTAAGAAAAATCAGGTATTGAGGTTGTATTCATTACGTGAATTTCTAAACATTTCCACAAATGCCCATCGGTTACCTAGGAGATGACGAAAATGAAGTCCGTTCAAAATTACATATATACTTATGGTTATGTATATGTTTTATGTGACTCTTACCGATCTAACGGACGTAATTTTTGTTTGAGCGGAACCGACCTCGGTATTTCAACATTTTATGTGACACCATAGATCAAGTTCGTTTACGGCTTAAATCGAATAAGTAGAGGGGGGGAGGGGTTTAGAAAGAAGTCATTTTGAAAATTCAAAATATATCTGTTCTTATACGACAGACCGAAATGTTGTATAGAACCAACCTGATTGAAAATTTATTTTACAATATTTGTTGTAATATTCATCATTTTGTCTGTCTTGACTATTAACCGAATTTATTCCAATTTTTAGTTAAAAGTCAACCTCCACTTTTAGTCTTGGCACTTTAACGGTAAGCGAACTTATCATCAAACGTCTTATTCCAAGCTTAAATACCAAATGTTGTTTATAATAGGCCTTTAATAAATGACATACAGGCAAAAGCATTGTTTATTTTATTATTATTAGTTAGATATTTATTATTATCTGTTAGATATCCTTAGTGTGGCATAACATCACTTGGGAGATCTGCTTTGTTTATGCAGTACATTTGTCTCGGACGATTATATAAATTGAATACTTTGTTTCAGATTAGGAATTCCTAGCAAATCGGAAGATTGCTGGCAAATTTCAATTTATTCATTTTAAGATAAATTAAATATTTTTGTGGCTGATGTGTGCTCAAGCTACAAATTGTTCTGTGGATGACGGCCTCTCTAAGAAGGCAAACACACGTAATAATGACGGGATGAAGGACAGGACTAAAGACTTCTGGGCTTCCATGATTTCTAGTGTATGCATCGAAATTGATGATGTGATCAATGGTTTTAGTTTATTTAACTCGCCAAACACATTGGTGTGAGCTCAGTTTAAGCGAAATGTTGGGAAAAAAAGTATGAACGCGGTTTGGCATTGCTATAAATGCATTATTCGGAATAAATTCGAATTCTATCCAACTCTTTTGGAGCAGCGCCGGGACTTGGAGATTTAGAGCTCATTTAAATTTAAACATTTAGAACTTGGGACAAAAAGATTATTTCAAGAATATCTCGTACAGCTGTTTATTATTTCATACTCATTTCACTACGAAAACGAAAATTTTCGCCTTGAGGTGTTCTAGAAATCTGCAATTATTTATTGCAGTTGGATTTATTTAATGGAACATTTCGCATTTGTAATACTATTCACGATATAAATTTTATTTTGGCCTTATGATGAAACAAATTAGATTTAACTAACTATACACTCCATATACTCAATCCTTGTACCTTAAGCAGATTTCCCGGGTGCACTCACTATATGACACACTATAAATATCATCTCACCATATGTTCATTATTTCGATGTCAAAATTCGAGGTGTAGTACTGGGGGTTTGCTGAAGGCTAAAAACAAGAAAGTGCAAATAGCTCTCTTAAGTGTCTCTCGAGTTAAAAGAAAATCTATAGAACAACAATAGTATAGCATCAATAGTTTAACGACAATGGTTCTATAATATTTTTCAGTCCGAATCCATATTAACGGAGATATTTGACTTTTCGGATTCCTCTTCTCTAAACCCCGCTATTCCGAGTCAGATTTCAGCCAATATCAAATATGATCTTTAGTATCGAATGGAACGGTTAAATATCGAGTATAGTATTGATCAAGTAAACATTTTTGATTAAATGCAAATCCTAATTGATGACGTCAAAACTACGTATTTGTTTATATCTCACAAAGTAAGAGTCCAATGAAAACCATATTTGGTATGAAATGGATCATGATATAACAGCTTATTGCTAATTTGACATGAGTAAGAGTGGAGGTTTACTGAAGGCTGAAAACTAAAAAATACACATATAATAATATTCATGATATAGAAAACAAGTATATAACAAGATGTATAGGTAATTTATTAAGAGAAAATACAATAGAACATTACTGATATGCAATTAAATTTTCAATAAGAATGGTTTTATACTTATTTTTTCGATCTGATGTGTAATAACGGACATATTTAGAATTTTCAAAATACCTCCCCTCCTTCCACTGGTCTGATTTCAGCCGTTAACAAACTTATTCTTTATTTTAATATAAAACGTTTAAATTGCGACCGCTAGAGCAATATTAGTCAAATAAATGTAGTTCTAAACGAACCTCATTTTGTCATCTCCTGGGCAGGATCGATGAGCATTTGAGGAAATTTTACATACGATATACACTTTTTGGAAGAAATAAAAATTCCGGAGGAAAATTAATTTGTCTTTCACTATTTTCCCCTTCCAAAAGCTCTGGATTTTAGTTTACAAAGATAAAATTTATATCAGAAATTTCAGAAAAAAACCCTTTTCAATATGACTGCTATATGCTAAATTATGCCGAAGTTATGCTAAATTGAGGAAAATTAAGATCATATAAGGCGAACGGGGGACTGACTTTATTTTAATAATTATTATTTCATTTTATTTATTCAGATTCCACGTGACTTGAAAAGTGAAAAGCCGAAGTTTCAGATTGGATTAATATTATTTGATAATATAGGACAAATTGAACGAATATATTAAACCGTATATACCGAAAAAAAGTCCGTCACGCAGGGGCTGCGTAAACTAAGCAGATTTCCCACGTGATGTTTTACAATAGAGAAATTTCACAATAGCCGAGCAGTTAAGGAAACGGCCGAACTAGCTTTTGGCGGGAAAGTCCCTCGTCCGTTAGCCGCCCAGATTTAATAAAAATGTAAATATCTCGGTTAATATTCAAGTTAGAGAATAAATGTATATAACAATATTTATAGTAAATTTAATTTGCAATAAGATTGACTCTGAACAATTTTTCGATCCGACGTATAGTAACGGAGATATTTCGAATTTTCAAAAATCCTCTCCTCTAAACTCCCCCTCCCACTGCTCCGATTTCAGCCGTTAACGAACTTGATCTTTCTTTTTACACAAAACGACTAAATATCTAGTTTGATAACGATAAGACAAAAATTGCGACCGCTAGAGCGGTAACTGACAAATATATATATATATATACAGTTTTGAACGGTCCTCATCTCCTGGGTAGAATCGATGGACATTTGAAGAAAAAATTCGAAAATCGCGTCATGAGTACAACCTCAATAGCTGATTTCCCCTAAGGGAAATCTGCTAAAAAAGACATTTTACGTATTAATTGTATGCAACCTACCTATTTCTTTTTCAAATCACAGTCATATAAATAAAAGCATTCTAACTATTTAGTACGAGTTTGAATTTTCTGCTAAGCAGTTTCCCCGTTAGTATGAAGGTATTCCGCTAGATAGCTCTGGCATCTTCATACTCCTGCATTGTCACTTTTTAAATCTTCAGATATTTCTTGAATATCATTTAATTGTTACTGCAAAAACTAAATGTCAATAACAGAGTTCAATTAAGGAATATCATGGATGCTCATAATCGGACCTGGTTGTACTTAAAATTCTGTATTTACAGTTTTGAAACTAGGATAGCTAGCGAGGACATCTATACAAATATAACTCAAAGGTTTGTCTGAAATTCTGTTAACTAAGGTGGGGATAATTCTTTATCACCTTTGAGAATGACTTCATTCTAAAAACAATGGTATCGAAACTGAAATTCTTATCTGTCTGTCTACACATTTGTTACTCTCGTAACACATCGAAGGATTTCGATTAATTTTCTATTTCCATGGCTAAACCATCCAAAAGTCAATACCTAAAACTTACATAGTCTATCTAAAACATCGATTTTTCAACTAGGGTTTACTACGAAGTTATAAACCATACCTTAACGACATATTTCGGTAAAGACTTGTGGTTAAAATACATTTTGTGGTCCTTCTGTTTTGCCAGGAATTATAAAATTTAAAACTCTGACTTCCCTCCCCCTGTCGACTTATAGAAATTATTTGAGTTTCATGAGATTATTTCCATTAAATATTGAAATGTTTTTATGTATATTAAGGAATGAATATTATCATACCGCACTATTTTATACTTTAGTATCACTCACAGGAGTCGAGGTTTTCTTCTATGTCTCAAAACAGATTATGTTAATATCTTCATTCAGTTTTGTTTTATCGGGAATAGAAAATCACATGACTCACAAAATATCAAAAAACGACAAAAACTCGATAATCATGACATGGAGCGTATAAGCCTAAGAGAAAATTGGGCATGGGGTGATTATTACAGATTTAAGCCAAAACAGTATCTGTGGGTTGCTGGAAAAAATGCAATTAACTCATTTAATGTTCGAGAAAAACAATTTTCGTACATTACTTTGTCAATACATATTTCGATTCGATGCCAAATAAATGTTTCAGTATTTTCCTCCGTGTCCTGTTCCCTCCTCTTGCTATCCATATATCTAACATAATAAATGCATAGAACAACGCCAGGTATTGATACACATAATAAGCCGTTTCGTAAAACATTGGATAGTTGTTAACACGAAGTAGGAATGTGGTTTACTTAAATCTAAAAGCTAAAAAATATAATCAACTCCATTATTTTTAGTGATATAGAGAAGTCTTTAAACGATAATTGTAGAGTATTGGATTTTCAGCAAGATTTGTCAAACATCAGTTTGAGTTATATAAACGGATATGTATGGAATTTTTCATTATACCTGTTCTGCAACCACAACGCCTCTTGGTCAGAACTGAACCAAATATTTGCTTTTGCATAAGGCGATTTAGTATCGGGTCATGATCAAACAAATTGCTGTCTTTAGGATGTTTCGTCTCCCCCACCCCACATACACACACACACACACACACACACACACACACACACACACACACATATATATATATATATATAAACACATACAACCAATTAATCAATACTCAACAGCAATTAATTCAGCTGTTGGCAGTCTGAAATTAATTGTACCAATACTCCAAGAGGTACAATCCCACCTCAAAGGAATTAAGTTTAGATATAGCTTTCACCGTAAGAACTTGTCCCCTTAAGGATAGTTGATGAAATGTATGCTCTTGACAGAAATATCCAAAAAATGTGTGGCAGCATAAAAAAAACTGATGTTGACACCACCTGACTTCTTTGAACTCTTATTAACTTTAATGTACAAAAGGGTAATGTACATTTAAATTGATTTCATTTGAATGTGAAAGAAAGAATTAGAAAGAATAGGATCAACAAATGGCGTGAATTCATTGCTCTTAAAATGTCCGTCACGCAGGGGCTGCGTAAACTAAGCAGATTTCCCACGTGAAGTTATACAATAGAGAAATCTCCATATGAGAGCCGATCAGTTACGGCAAAATGGCCGAACTACCTTTTGGCGGGAAATTCAGTCATCCGTTATCGGCCCACAATTAATAAAAATGCAAATATCTCGGTTAGTATTCAAGATAAAGAATAAATGTATAGTACAATATTTATAGTACATTTAATTTACAATAAGATTGGTTATACACAGTTTTTTGATCTGACGTATGGTAACCAAGATATTTCAAATTTTCGAAAATCCCCGATTTCAGCCATTAACGAACTTGATCTGTCTTTTTGCATAAAACGTTTAAATATCGAGTTTGGTAACGATCAAACAAAATTGCGACCGCTAGAGCGTTAACAGACATATATAATTTTGAAAGGACCTCATTTTCGTCATCTCCTGGGTAGGATCGATGGACATTTGAAGAAATTTTTCGAAAATCTCGTCATGTGTATGACCTCAATAGCTGATTTCCCTTAAGGGAAATCTGCTAAAAAGATCCTATAGACTTATCTGTGGTACTAATAGTTGCAGAGAATTTTGTGTGTGTGTGCGTGCGATATATCGTATGTGTGTGAGTGTATATATAAGTGTGTGTCCAAAATTCAAATAGGACCTCTTTTATGATTTCTACAAAGCAGTATCCTTGGACAGTTGTGGACATTAGTCGAAAATTGCGTCTTGAGAATATTCTCAGTGATTTTACTTATGAGAAATATGCTAAAAAAGTACTGACATCTTACTTAATGCAATTTTCGCATTTCAACTATTACCTGCACAATATGGTAGTTACATTTGCGAACTTGGCTAACAATAATCCGGCAAGTTTACGTCAAATATCAATAATTTTCGTGAGGAAAAACCTGTAGACAAAAAAAAAGTTGTTGAACGATCTCGTATGCTTACTAGTGTTATCTTCAGTCCTATTCTTTCAATAATTGGTCTGGAATCGCCTCGTTCACGCTGATTGTTATTGCTATAGAAATTGATAAGATAATTCTAAGAAAATATTGTTTGTGTTTATTAGAACTGTAATAGCTATTTTTTTTTTTTAAGTTTTGGGATCTTGCGTTGTTCATTATCTTCTAAGGTTTAGGTAATTTTTATTAATATTTTTTGGCATTGTCGGTTTTTTACCTGAGGAATAATTTGATAGTTTGTTTAATGTTTCAGATATGGAAGAGATCGGGACAAAATAGTATAGTAAATAATTGCAATTCAGTCAATTCTTGGTAGCTTTAGAAAGGCTTTTCCTATATCATATCTTTTCTAAGCCCTGATAATGGTTATAAAATTATGGGAATATAAGCGAAACTGATGTTTTGATATTTTCAGTTGATTAATATGTACTTTGAAAGTTCAGTGCAGTAAAGCTCTTCTTCTTAATCAAGCTTATCTTCTATTAGGGACACAGGTTAGCCATATGCATTGTGTTAGTTCACATGGTAAACTTTGAGTGGAGGGTTCAATTAATTCCTGGCCAATAGGAATGGATACTAAATACATTTCTATAGCCAAGGTTTTATTTAATGAGTTTTTCACTAAGGTGAACTCATTAAATAAAATCCTTAGCCCTAACCGGGAAAAGACTAGATATCCCGTCGCTATTTGCCAATGTGGGATAAAGTGGACGTGAATTAATGAATAAATATCTCCGATAAAGTAGCAACCATCACACTTTACTAATTTCTTTCTTTTATATTATTGTATCTATATTACATAATTGGGGTTTCAGTCGTTGCATAGGCTACTTTTCACCCCAGTAGTCCGTAGAACTGCAATGAACAACCACCACTGGAGGTAATTTGAAGCCGGCATATGGCAAATAAAAATATATAAAATAAGATATAGCAACATTGATACCTTCGTAATTTGCTATTTTTCTCGCCTACAAGACTTTCACGTTGCATTAGCAATAACCCTAAAAAAAGAGGAAACCATAATGTAATTTCATTACGTGATTCCAAAATACTAAGGTTGAAATTGAAACTATGCAGGAATAACAGTGAGGGAGTAGAACTGGGTAATTCATGTTCATCCCTCCGAGTTTAGTGGTTAAAACCGCAAGCTCGTCCAAGGCCGCCATCTTGCCAGTCAAGCACAGCAGCTCCTCATGATGACGTCACGAGAAACGTGATGAATAAATTGCTATGATTAATTTTACAGCCCTCCAGAGTACAACTCCTGACGAGAAGGCCTTGAACAACCGGTGGCACATTTTGAAATAGTAGTAATATGTTGAGAGGGGGAGTGAGGGGAGGGTGAGGCCGATAAGGGGTTTTTACGAGAGAGCTGAGCGGTATAATGTTAATTATAGCTTTTAGACCCCCCTCCCCACAAACCCAGGACGACAATATGCTTTGTCACAAGTTGGGGCTCTTCCTTCGAGATAAAATCCTGAAAAGGAGGTAGCAACTTTAAAACAATGCTATCCTCTGCCACCAACTCAACCAACAGTTTTTGTTTCACTTAATAGGCTAAAGTCCTCCACTTTTGCCCATCACCGCATCTTCCTTTACCTTCCATTAAACTTCCCCTTTTCAGGTTGAAGACAAATGTTTCCCCTTTATCTGAGAACCATCTTCGCGAAATAGTTTATTATCTTCAAAAACTACTCATTTTAACTGGAATCTAATGAAATGAAACGGTAAGCATTAGTAGCATATATATATATATATATATATTATATATATTTATAAGACAAGGGTATAATTGATCATCCAACAGTAAGATTCGAAATAAGTAACTTAAGAAAGTTAAATAAAGTAACAAAAAGAAGTAAATTTAGAAGTATATAGGAATCTACACCCAATGCTGTCCATATTTAAAAAAAAAAAAAACACGTTATAGAAAATTGGACAGGTAAAGGGTTACTGTTTGGATCGAGAGGAGTTATACCCAGGTCGACTGCGCAATATCTTAAAGATCTTAATATAGAGACTGAAGAAATAAGAAAAATGTCAACCAATATTCTAAAAGCGTCCATCAGTGATTTAAAAGCGTGAATTTCCATTTATAATTTAATAAAGTTTGACTTAAGCTACTCCCTTAGCAACATGCCCAACAGAAAAGATATTGTATAAGACTTAAAATGGAAATAATTTCCTTAAATAAAAAATAAATAAATTTGTTTGTTTGTTGTATATATATATATATATATATATATATATATATATATATATATATGTGTGTGTGTGTGTGTGTGTGTGTGTGTGTGTGTGTATAAATATAAATAATAACATAAAACATTACTAAACAGCAAAAGTGTTTACAAATTATGTAAAAACTGTTTAAAATTCAATGCACGAAACGAAAAAGAAAAGAGAGAAGTTAGGTCTACTATATGGTAGGTGGTTTATATCGCTAATCATGTACAAGGGTTTGGCGAGTCAGTATCTTCTAAGAGGACGTCCTCAAAATCTTCTCTTTGTAAATCTAACTCCAAATCGTGATTATATTCGTTCTCTTTTGGATTTTTAGCATCTCACCCTCCGAGTTGGAGTTTCTTTATACTGTTTTAAAATATTCTTGGAGACGTTTCCTCTTATAATTCATGTGATCCAAAACCATCATAAATCGTTATTTTGGCTACCACGGCCCCCTTCGTAGTTCCCAAATCGAAACACTTGTGAATAGGTAAGCATTCTAATGAAAAGATAATTGTGAGATAAGATTACGATAACACATATTGTATTACATATTAAGTTCTTGTTTTACAAAATCACTCGAGTGTAAAAATGAAAATATCCATTCTGAGAAAGGTTAATTAACAAACCTCTTTTTGTTAATTAAAGAAATTTATTGAATTGAAGAAGGCTTTTATTTTTTTTAAGCTGATTTTATATTTTTATCCTTCTTCTTGTGACGGGCTTAGTGAATATTGTTTACTAGTTAGGGTTCATGGGAATTACCCGACATTTATAGAGAACGTCTAGATGTGACCCCAATCTCAATATTTGGTATCCAGCAAGGGAAATCAGTTAAATACGAATATTTGGGTATGGTGCAGGGACAAAAATAATTCTGGTGCAATTTATTTTCTTTGATCTACTTATGGAGTCTGTAATATATTTATATATTACTCGTCGTAGCGGGTTGTAATAAAAATGGTTTCCCGTGGAAATGTATTAAGCCTATTCCAAGTAAGTCCTCATTCCTACTATTTTTTCTAAAACATTTAAATGCACACATAACAACCTGAATATTTAGCTTTCTGTTTTAGTTATTCCTCTGGAGAAAAGCTAACGGTGGTTTTACTAAGACTGCAGGTCATTTATTATACGTTTTTTAGAATAAGGAGGTTTTACCAATTATTTTACTTTAAAAAATGTCACAATCTCAAAATTCATAAATGTAAATAACGCATTAGGAAAAATGTCGGTATTCTAAAAACAATTTGTTCTTTGTATTTATTCGTAAAACCAAAACTATCGAAGATATTGTGTAAACGAAATGTGTTTTCACGTCGCTTATGATGTAGAGTCTTGGAATAGTTGGCTCACAAATATAAAATTTAATATAATTCATACGAGCAGTTTTTGAGTGATTGAGTAACAAACGGCGGACAGACAGACAAGATTTACAATTTTGATGTCATTGTTCTTATTATTATTATTTATTAACGTCCACTTTTTGCAACTAAGGATAATTGGGAGGGGTTATCTACAGGTTACCACCCTTTTCTAGCCAGGGTGGGACTAAGGATTTTATTTAATGAATTCCTTTGCCCAGACGGGAATTGAACTCGCCACTCAAGGTTTATCATGTGAGATTAAGGTCAACGTTTTAACTCACATTGCTAACATGAGCCCCCGGCAATTCTTAGAATGTTCTAAAACGTGAAAAAAAATGTATCCCTGCCGAATTTAAATAGAAGCCATAGAGCTTTATTTAAATAGATTTCATTAAGGCTGGTAGTTCATCTGATTCAATGATGAACAGAGCAGCAGAAGGTCATTTAGATAAACTAACATAGTTGAAATAAAGGGTCAGTTGCGCCTGTGTATATGATATTGTCCTTCTACCAATAGTTGGAGATCGCTAATGGACAAACATAATATAATGCTGTGTTCTGGGTGAACACTTTGATTAACAATGATGAACACATACCGAATGGCCTGAGTAGAATAGGTCCTAAACATACCCTACTCTATGGACACAGATAATGACAAAACAATTAACTTACTTCAACTCACTACTACTACTTGACAAAATGACAGACTGGATTACATAATTTATTGAAACTTACCGCTTCTGACAAGACAACTCATGACACACCAACCTACCTGTCTCAACTTAAACTCGAAACATGTTACAAACACTGAAATACTGCCGTCCCAACAAGACAACTATGGCACAGTGCTTAGGACAATTATACGTATTAGTTCACAATAACGATTGTAACCTGTATATCATTGACAAGGAACTGAACAAACAATATAATGCCAAATAACAGGGCACTAATTATACATCAGACACAATTAATAAACGCCAAGCTGTTCATTGCTATGAATATGAACCATATAATTGTATTAAAGCACTATATAAAGAAGGACTAAACGGAATCAGATTGTGGTTGTTTCCTTTTCGGGATTTTGAAAAAAAAATTGTATACGTATATATAATGATGTATCTCTACCTATCTGTATATATAAATTCGATAGAAAACTCTTTAGAGACCTCAATTTTTCGCGTGATTGCTACCGAACTCTATATTTAAGTGTTTCATAAAAAGGTAAAGATGAGTTTGCAGATTAGTCGTAAAAAAGTAACAAATAAACAAACAGGCACCAAAACCGAAAATTGTTGATATCGTTTCAAATCATGTTAAACGTAAAAGTTTCGTCATATCATCTCATGGATTTGGCCGGTAAACTAATATGAAAAGAGCTTCTTCTGAATGAACGGAATGTTTGCAACTAGAACACGTAGCCTATACATACATACATACATACATATATATATATAGATATATACACACACATATATATATATATATATATATATATATATATATATATATATATATATATATATATACATGGTGTCTCAGACCGATCCAACTATTTCGAACAACAGTTTAAAAAAAATGCTATTTGTAATTAGTTATTTATTCGTACGAAAATTTTAACAAAGAGGGAAATTTTAATTTTTAAATATGACATTGTTTAAATGAAGCCCGTTTGTTTGACGACACTCTTCTAACCGTGTGCGGACGTTATTGAAGACTTTTCCTAGAAGTTGTTGAGTTCGAAAAAGTGAAGTCCAATTGTGCACTTCGTGGACATAGCAACCCAAACTTAACTTTGGGGCTATGCAAAAGGCGTTGGTGTAGCAACGTTGGATTGTTCTCTGCCCATAATCGGGAAACTTGGCGATTCACATAACCATTCACGTGAAAATGGGTCTCGTCGCTAAAGAAAATGTTTTCAAAATCATTAAATAATCTTCTAATATTATGTTTACATAATTTAACCTCAGAACATAATTATTTTCAAACTCAATTAGCGCCAACTAAAAATGTAAGAACTGAGCTTCCTAGCGTTGCCCAACCACGGGGGGGGGGTCCGCGGGTTAGCGTCTTGTTCACTTGTAAATAGTTGGACTATACTGAGACACCCTATATATATATATATATATATATATATATATATATATCTATATATATATATATATATATATATGCATACTAGCTAAGGTACCTGGCGTTAATCGGGATATCTTAAGAATAAAGGTATTTGCTATGTGAGGTTTTACTATCATCAATATTTTTATATTTCCCGCCTCCCGTGTATCTTTTTTCAAAACATCATGGACCATATAATTCATAATCTTGGATTGTATCTCCTCAGCGCTTTCAGTCCCCCCCTCTCCGTCCCAGTGTTCCCCCTCTTAAATTATTTATTAAATGAGAATTAAATAAATTCTCACTTCTGAGAATAACAATACATTACTGCAATAAAAGTATAAACATTAAATCACAAGTAAGCATAAACCAACGTGTGGTCAGGAGAGGTGGGGCTGAAGTGATTATAACTTTTCTGTGCATTTTCACCACGTACGGCTGATACAAACCTGTGTATAAATTGGGAGTTGTATCATATCTCCTAACTTCAAATCCTCCCAGTATTAAAATGAAAGAGTATATTCTTAAACTGATAAGATTAACTTATCGTAATCGTTAAGAGAAGCGAAAAACTTAAGTACATGATTATGGTGTAAGGCGAGGAAATGTGTGAAAAAAGCCAATTCAAATACCGAGTTTTGTTCCGTTCGTTCAGTCATTTCTGCCTAATAAAATTGTAGCAGTAGTTAACATTTAGCTCGTTTATAATTTGATATGAACCAAAACTGTCCATAACAAACATTACTTCAAATAACAAAACAAACAAATCTCTGCAAACAAAAAACAATATGAAAGGAAATATTGTGATTTTTATTTCTAGCCTCCCTTCCATTCCTGTTCGTTTCTAGCAATTATAATATAGCTTATAATATGGAGTAGTTAATGCTAATTCAAATACTGAAATTATGTTCAGACGGCTTCAGTCGTATGTGCCCAATAAAAGTATTGACACCGACCATAGCTATTAGCGTATATATCTTGTTTATGCTTCGGTATACGACAAAAGTGTACATAACAAAAGTTTCTCTAAATAACAAATTAAACAACTTTTGTTATGTGCATGTAAGTGCACTTTTGTGTATGTGTTGGTAAGAAACCAATTGAAAACGAATATGGCGATTTTGCATTTCATGCCTCCACTACAACCCCCACTCCTGTTTGTTCCTAAAAATGTTAATATGAATTAAAATCAAGGAGGAGTTAATACCAACACACATACGAAGTTTCGTTGAATTCTGTTTAGAGCCCTTTAAAATTGTTAACTCCCGCTAAAGTTTTAGTGAATATCTTGTTTATATTTCGTTATATAAAAAAAGTGTATATTACAGAAGATGCTTTAAATAACCAAATAAATAACTTCTGTTATAAACATGTCTGTTGAAAAACAGTAGGACACGAAATATCGCCTCTGAGATTATTAGAATAGCCTAAAGTCTAAGTTGGGTTATTAGTAATGCACATACCAACATAAAATTCGGTGCAGTAGTTTCGACGCTAAAAGATAAGAAACAAACAAAGAAATGCCACAAATTGCAGATATCGTGTCGTCTATGCATGTGAAAGAAAAAGGATTGCCGAGAAAAAAAATCAATGTGCTGGCAGGGGTAACAATTATATATATGAGTATGTGTGAGTGTATGTGTATTTATTAATATGAAAATTTTTATTATTTATTAACGTCCACTTTATGCTATAGGACGGGCTATCTATTTGTTACCATCCTTTTATAGCTAGGGCAGGACGATGCACGAGGAATGCACTCACGACTCTAGGATTACCAAGGGAGGTTTAGATCAACACCTTGACTAACATGGATAAGCTGAACCCTGTGAAAACTGTTATTTAACCAACCTTCTTGGTCGAGTACTGTCCTACAGTAGTTAATCATTTATTTTTCTGTAAACTCTATTCTCAATAGAGTTATTGGTATTTTGGCCTTTTCAGCTTTCAATTAAACCTGCCTTTCCCTCATGGATTTTTAAACTATTCTACTTTCATTAAACATCGCATGACCAGTAAAAATGCGAGTCTTTAGTGCTTAGGGTTCTCACTAGTGGAGGAAAAGGGAATTGAATATGGTGACATTTCATCCCAGAACGGACTGTCCAGTTTACAGAGTCCCTTGGAGCTCTTTAAAAGATATTGACTGAGGTTTATAATAATATTTATAAACTTTACACACCTAGCATAAGTAATCAATTAATTATAGGATAGATGTATCCTATTTGATAACTCAGGTCTGATTGATGCTTTATTTATACGGATTCAATGTTATGCAGCTTGGTTGATAGGGGAAAAGTTGTGTCTAAAAGGCACAAATATAAGCTCAGATCATTACTAAGAATTGTGTTAAGTTGTTGTTGCCTTTAGTTTACGTCTCCCACTATGCTTTCCTGAACAATAGAACCCAACAATTTATGAAATACGCAGATAGTTATGATTTTGACAAAGCCACCATAAACAGATTATTGAGAAGGGCTGGGTTCGAGGCAGGACGAGGTTAAGGAAAGTTTCTATGCACAATTTAATGAGGTGGTTTAAGGCTAAGTTGCTGAGGGCTCAAATCGATTGTAGCTGCTCCTCCTAAGGCGATCAACACCATCATAGGATTAACTGTGTACCTTGGATATCAAATGCCATTATGGATAGCTGTTATGCTACATTGATTTATGCACAATTTAATGTTTACATAACAAGCTTGTTCTCTAGTCAATTTCTAATCCACGCCACTAGTTCCAGCATTACATGATGTAGTAATGGAAGCTCAATAATACAAAAATTAATAATAGCTAAAATTATTTTTCTGAATTATTTACGATTTGAAAAAAAATATATAAACTGATTATTCTGTTAACACGTCATTTTGCAGGCCATATTTCGATCAGCTCTGTTCCATATTTGAACTCACACCACTATTTGAAACAAACATACAACATAATGAACATCTCCTGAATGTTATTTAATTTAACTAAATCAATTTATAATAAATGATACACAAATAATAAGAAAAATTATTTTATGATTTTATTATCAAATAAAAATGTATTCATTTTTCGACAGGAGAAAATTAAAGAAGAAATGATAGGGGTATAAGGAGCGGATATGAGAAAGAAAGAAGAATGATGGCCGCTACAGGCAAATAAATAAGCCTAAGAAAATTGGTCCCCTAATCTCAAACTATTCTATACTAAATCTAGTACTAATATAACATAAATTAATTTAATCTACCTAACCTAACCTATCCTACATAAAAACTACTTAGAGCTAAAATCAGAATTGTGGTTGGTGGTTCTTGTACTTGCTGTTGGGACACTCTGGAGAATGATGTCAGCAACGGGTGAGATTGACTAGGGGCTCATCGAGACCAACCTGTCGCCATCTCACCGGTTGGTGGGGATGTGGACCAGTATTGGGGATTTTTAATATAATTAAGTGAATGAAAAAACTTAATGTGTGCCGGACTTTTTTCCGGACTATACCGTTCTGAAAAGATTGTAGAGATTTTAGGGAGGACAGGGGAGCCGTAGAGGAGGGCGGGCTGGATAACGCCTTTGAAGATCATTAATTTCAGGCGAAGACTGAGGACAGGTGGTGGTTAAGGGAGCTGAATCTGTTTCGTAGTGATATGATCCGTTTGTTGATGTTTGTAGTAAAAGAAAGTGTCTGTCCAGTCTGATATCTAGGTACACTATGGAGCGGGATATTGGAAGGGAGGTATTGTGAAGTCGGAAGGATTCGGGAACTGGAGTGCGCTTGTGGTATGAGAACACCAGAGCATCTGTCTACCTGGGGTTCACATGGATGTTGATGAGCGTAGAAGGTCGGAAATGGTCTGACAGACGGATTCGGCTAGGGATAGTGCACGGGTACGATTTAAAGAGGAGGTAACAATCGGGTCTTCTGGATGTGAACTCAGTATTGTGAAATTATTGGCTCACTACCTGCACGATGTACGCCGTTAAGAGGGTAGGTGAGAGAGGAGAGCCTCGAGGGACTTCTGCTAGGAGTGGATGAGGTTCTGAAAGGGATTCGCTCTTACTTGGAAGGTTCGGCCAGGGAGGAAGGAGCGGAGCGTGTGTTGACTGTGGCAGCCATGCTCACCTAGGCCAGTGGTCGGCAAACGTTGTAGCCAAAGAGCCAAATACGAACATTAGAACAATTTCTTCAAAATGTGGGAGACAAATCTGCTTGATTAGTAAACTTTTATTACACTAAATAAGTAGTACACTAAATGAAACTAAATTTCCTACTTAACAAATATTTATTAATGCGATCAATATGCTTGCATCTCCTTGGAAAGTTTGAGTAAGTCAGGTTTATATGTTCTTGTTTTTAATTTTAAGCAATTTTAATTTTAGACAAAACTGTTCACACTGAAACTGATAGTCTATGATGCCAATTTGTTCCCCTACTACTTTAGAATAAGTATTCCCACGGATGTATGTTGTGCCTTTGCATCACACCCGTGTACGCTGAAAACATACGAACAATTTCAGCCGGTAAAACACTTGGTTAGTGTTTATGTTTACGAAAACTAATAAAAGTAAACTCGATGTTCGTTACATATTTTTACAACAATATAATATTTTAATTACCTATCTATCTTTTAACTTAAACAAAAAAGTATACATGTTCTCGATTTTTAGAAGAATTTTAATTGATCAAAATTAGATGTAATTTATTATATATATTATTAATATTATTGCGCCTTCCGTGGATATTTGTGCCAGAGCCGCACTTAAGTAGCCAAAGAGCCACATGCGGCTTTGATGATCAACAGAATCAAAAGCCTAAGTGATATTTCAAACATGATATTTCTTACCTTTCTTTTTATGACATTGTCCTAAAAGGAAAAACAGATTTTGAGTTTGTACTTATGAGGCAATTTTTCTTCAAGTCTTCATTTTCATACTTATGAAATGGTGAAATCAGGTCAAGTTAAACCCGATATTTAAACGTTTCATATACAACTAAAATTCAAGTTTCTTTAATGAACGAAATCGAACTCTCTGTCTGTACATTGATTTTTTTTTAGAAATTTCACGATACTTTTTCATTTCACATGTCATAGACACCATAACTGCATTTTGTTTCTTTCGTGTATGTTTGTTTGCATGTTTATATTTCATTCATGTTACCTTTTCACGCATAAACCGCTGAACCGAATTTTATGAAACTTGGTATGTATATTACGAACCCAACTTAGACTTTAGGCTATATTAATATTCTCTGAGATGAACAGAAGTGGGGGGTTATAAGGAGGCCTGAAATTAAAAATAGCGATATTTCGTTTCCTATTGGTTTTTCGGCAAATATGAACATAACAAAAGTTGTTTATTTTGTTATTTGCAGTAACTTTTGTTAAATACACTTTTTTGGTATAGCGAATTAGAAACGATATATACGCTAAAACCTATAGCGGAAGTGAACAATTTTATTCGGCACAAATGACTCAACCGAACTAAATAAAACTCGGTAAGTGTATAAGCACTATCGCCTTCAGTGTAATAATTCATACCAACATTTCTAGGGACGGGCAGGAGTGGGGGTTGTAAGGGAGGCCTGAATTTAAAAATAGCGGCATTTCGTTTTCTATTGGTTTTTCTGCAAATATGCACATGGCAAAAGTTGTTTATTTTTTTATTTAAAATAACTTTTGTCATATTCACTTTTGTAGTATAGAAAAGTATAAACGAAATATACACTAAAAACTATTGCGGGAGCCAACAATTTCGTTGGGCACTAGCGATTGAACCGTAAATGTTTAGGTCCAAACGGGAGTGGGGGTTATGAGGGAGTCCTGAAATGAAATGAATTGGGATATTTCGATTCCCATAGGTTTTTCAACGATTTTCTATAAAAATACCATCATAAGTCAGTCAACTTTGATTTCCCGGGCATCGTCGGGTATATTAGCTAGATTGTATACAGAAAATACGTATATAGATGATATTTAATAATAATAAATGTTATCCATGATTATGATTTGAATTATTCACGGTGTGTCAAACAGTGGAGAGGGAATGATTAGAGACTTATTTTCATTTATTCTTCAAATCTAAATTTGTTTTCCCCCATAAGTCGCCTAACTGACCCTTACGGGAAGAAATGAGCCCAGACGGGAAAAGCAGTTGTACACGTAGAAGCATTGCCAAAAACAAAATAGAAAATTTCCGTCTCAAATGATTTCCCGAGCGAAGCCGGGTACCTTGGTTAGTAATGTACTATAACTGTTGTTCCATACGCTTTTCTCTAGCTTCAATAATAACAGAGTTATACGTACTTTTTCGTTTTCAATCTATTGTAAAACCCTATCAATATAATTATTACATTAGCACCTCAATCACTAAACATTTTTTGTACTCTTCAGTTTTAAGCCGATTTTACTTCTAGTACTTAGAAATGAAGAAATCGCTATTAAATATGCAGAGATTCAAACGAGAACGTAAGAAGAAAGTTACATACTTGTATAAAGTTCAGTTGTTGGTTTCCTTAATAGTCATTAGATGGATATAGTATATTTAATGATACGACCTGTACCATAACCTGAAAGGAATGGATAAATAGCATTCAAATTAAAGGTAGCTATTGGATAGTGGTAATTTCCAGTACTTGTTTGCTAGTGTATTGATGAGTTTCAATAGCGAGAGAGATTTTAATATTTTACAGTATTTAATTTGATAACATGCGTATTTATTACTTTAACAATGGAAGAAATAGTTGTTTCCCTTTGAATAATAAAGCAATTATATAAAGTTAAGGTTAAGTTGGAACACGATTTATGTGAAACGGACTTTTATTGGTTTTGGTGTGTGCAGTGGGGTTCACGGTATTCGGACCGAACTGAAGAGTCACTGCCACCGGTAAATAAGTCCTAGGGCGAGAACACAGCTTTCCTTTCAATTACATTTAGCCTCTCGCTCCCACTCCCTCTCTGTCCCTCCCTCTCTATCTCTCTCTCTCTCACTCTCTCTCTCTCTCACACACACACACACACACACACACACACACACACACACACACACGCAAACACACGGGCTCTCTCCCTGCCCAGACCTTTCTTCATCATACTGACCCTATATCTCACAGTCATTCTCCATTCTTTCTATTCAAGACTCTTTCTCTCGCTCTCATACACACAAGCGCCTATACGTCTAACCCCCTATATGTATATCCGCTTGTGTGTATATACCTCCTTTTCCTGGTCTATACTCACTTCCCTTCTTTATATTCCAATTTTATTCAAATGAAACTAGCCTGGACTTCTTTCAAGCATGACATTGAAACTTTACACTACTTCACACACACACACAAACACGCACACAGTGTTTTTCAAGTTCCTGTGCCCCCCCCCACTTAAGATTCTCGATTGTATTAATGAAAGTGACTTAGAGTGCAATAATTACTATCCCAGAAGAATCTTTTCAGACTATATTCAATCTCGTATCCTTCTTCAGTACTTCTCCAGCAACCATAACTTTGGGATTTCTAATGGCGGAAACTTTTATGGCGAATTCTTCTAAAAAATCAAATTCTATAACGAATTTATATCGGTGGTTTTTTCGATTTGACGCATTCTTTAGCCGTAAAATACATAAATCTTTATTTCAGAAACGCCAAATTTTATTGAAATATGCTGCGACATAAAAGTTGTAGCCTATAAAATTATTTTTGAAACAAGTCTACTAGAAAAGGAATGCATTCTGAAATTATATATTATTATTTATTAACGCCCACTTTTTGCAACTTAGGCTAATCGGGACGTGTTATCTACAGGTTACCACCCTTTTCTAGCGAGGGTGGGATTTTAGGACGTTATTTAATGAATTTCGTCACTAAATAATTTCCTTTGCCCAGGCCAGATCGAACTCGCCACTCTAGGTTTACCATGTGGGATAAAGGTCAACGCTTTAACTCGCATGGCTAACCTGAGCCCCCTTCTGAAATTAAAAAAAAACAAAAAAACAACTAATTAGTAATTAGTAGTAATTATTTGTAAAAGGAATACATTACAGATAGCTTCATGCAAAAAAAAAAAAAAAAAAAAACACAGAAACCAGTTTTTTCTTTACACTACAATACTTACTTATACCTTGTATTTATAGATTTTGGAAAATGCATCCTTCCTCATTTAAGCATTTCAAAAGACGGCATCTGAATTTTTTTTGGCCACTGTGTATTTCTGCTTCTGAATTTGAATTTATCGCCAATCTGATTTTATTTTTTTATGTCTTCAATATTCTGCAATATGTTCTGATAGAGATGTCTTTGACCCTCCCCCATAGAAAATAATCCATTTCTGTCATATCTAGTGACCTGGGTGGCCACTCAATATGTAAGCTGCGACGGATAACTGCGTTGGGGAAAGATTTCTCTTATCGTTGATCGAGTAGTGATTGAGAAGTGGTAAGGAGATCCGAAGCTGTAGCCACATTTCATTTCTTTGCGTCAGGGGTATTCCTTCTATTTTATTTAAAAACTCTTCATATAGGATACGTTTGAAGACTGTAGCATTTAATATTTTATCAAAGATAATGTGGGGCGATCATTCATCCATGGAAGATACCGCACCGTTTTTTTTTTTTGCATGAAAATATGCAAGCGGAAAAATGTATTTCTTTTATAAATAATTACTACGTAATTATTTTAAAATACATAAAATTCTAAGAACGCTTCTTGTTAGGTTGATGCTCTTTGAAGTAAACATTTTTTGGATTCATTCAAGAATACTTTTGAATTATTTTGTTTTAAATACATTTTTTTTTTTAAATTTTAGAACACATTCCTTTTTCCGTAGACTTGTTTCAAAGATAATTTTATTGGCTACAACGTTTATGTCGCAGCATTTTTCAATATTTTGTTTGCCTTTTATTAGAAGAGTTTCTAGTTGTTTACATCTAGTTTTTCCCAGTAGAGAATAGTTCATAATTTCATGGTGTAGGCTACTCAATAATTCGACTTATAGTAACCTCCATCAACAGTTAGTCCACCGTAATCGACAGCTTACGTAAGCTTGCTTATCTGTTAGCTACCTCTAACTGATTTCTAATTAATCAAATTATATTATGAAATTAATATTAAAAAACTTTTGAAAGAAATACTTGAATTTATAGTCAAGAAGGAGCAAAAAAAATCAACACATAAAAGAATACTGGGTTTAAAAAAAAATTAGTTGCAATTAAATATTAACTAAATAAAACTGTGTTTGATAAACTTTTCTATTACATTCTATGATTTTACACATCCATATATACAGGGCATTTCTTACTCGATGCCCCCCCCCTTTTATTTATTTATTTGTTTCATGAGTTTTGAGAATATTAAAATAAGTCGAAGGTGGAAATAATAACTTAAGGCTGGAGAAGTAAGGCAAAAGAAGAGATTATATCTAAAACAAAATATTCTAGGTCTGCAAAGCCAAACAACACACGTATATATAGTTATCTTAGTAGGCATTATCCTTTTGGTTAATTACAAATATTGAACTATATACAATATAAAATGTTTCTACACCAAGTGTTATATAATATAATGTGGTGTTAGCCTGTAGATGACCTGCCGTTATTAGCTGTAGTAGCAAAAAGTACACTTTAATAAATAATAATAATAATGAACGTTTGAAATTGTTTTCAGTAATTTTGTTTCGGCCAAATTTCGATTTGATTACTTATTGTACTTATATGTATTGCGAGATTTTTGAACAATTCTAGCAGTATTCAATATTTGTGATGCTTTTTAATCTTAGAATAACTTTCTTAGCTGATTGTAGCTTATATAGATAATTTATTCAGCTTCTCAGGAAATAATGTATGAATACTTACATCAATTGGAATTATGACTTCAACATTTTCTGCTTTTTGGTTATTGGTATATCTGGTTTAAGTGTAGTTCATTGTTGTTCTTCATCATAATAAATCTTTTCATGATCGTCTTCAAGCAATGGCTGAAGATTATAACAATAATTGTGGGATCTTTTCCGACTCATTACAGTTGAATAGATACTTTGGTTTGTTTGTATCATTGCCCCGTTTTATCTTTACAAATACGTTAATTTAGCCTGTTTTTCACGTCTGGTAAGAAATTGGCAGTTTGATATGTATGACCTTTCGCAGTTTTCACGTATCAGAATCACTCTTATCATTTCATACAATCAGCCAGTATGTTCCAGGCGCAAGGATTCATTTTAAACGACTACGAAACCGCTCCGTTTCTGAGTATAGCTGCCGATATGATATTCATGCTACAATATAAATAGCAATTTATTACAGATTACAATAAAAATTATTTTATGCACTAGTATTTAGTCTTTATCGTAGCCATTCCGATAAAAAATCTGTTTTAAATTCTGGACTATTACTGCTTCCAATTTCAAGGGTCTAACTAAAAATCTAGGTTTTACCACATCTTTGAAGGGCATACTTCCATTTCGTCTTATTTCCCCCCCCCCCCGAGGTCCCTGGTGCTATTGTTATTGAAATATCATTTTCCATCATTTTAACGATTATTATCGCCTATCGCCATAGATGTGAGGCAGCTTCTTACTAGCAAAATAAATAATAATAATGATTGCAAATGCTTCTTTTTTTTCTTCATTTTAATATGGTATGGATACTGAAATCGAAGTACTTGAAAATTAACCAGAAACCGTGTATCACCAGCTACTCACCAATTGTGAGTATCTTGTTCATTTCTGAATAATGATTTCTTAATATTTTAATTAATTTTTATTTGACAACTGTTTTGGGTTCTAATGCATTTTTCGGAGATCTGGCAACCAACGTGATCTTCGCCCCGGTATAACTTTTTTTTTTTTAAAAAAGCGAAGTTTAATTAAGAAAATATAACATATTTTCACTGTTTCCCATCTACCATTGATTTCGTTTTGTAAAGTTGGTTAGTAAAATTTATTTATTTGTAAGAAGTTTGTTTATAATTTATCTTTGGAATGTAGGCAAGTTGGAAGTTGGTCCCCCTTGCTTATAAATGGGCCCTTGGAAAGTCAATAGTGGCTGGTTGAGTGACGCAAGTTGTAATGCTGACGTCAGATGTAATTAATGACGTCATACCTTTTCTGACGACCCTAAGCCCAGGGTCTTTTATTTCCTCTGGTGAGAAGGAATGGTTGGGGTGCGCTCAATACGACTTACATAAGCCAGTCACCCGCAGTCCGTCTTCAGATTATTCCACTCTGTTGTGTTCAGGCACTCAATGTTAATGTCGTGTCCTGTCTCTATCCCTTCCATTGTTTAGCAATTGCATGCTATAATTTTCCACTTGGAAAGTCTCATTATCTGTTTATCTGAGGAGCTTATCTAGACGATATTACAAGCCTGGACTTATTACAGCCAATATCCTAAAGTAAATGCATGAAAAGTCAAGATCTGAACAAATATAAATTCCCAAGGTCCAATTTTTTCCAATTGAGTTGCACAGCAAAATTTGGTTAATTAGTGATTGGAATTGAGTTGTCTTGAAAAATCTATTTAACTGAAGACGGTGTTTTCTGAGTCTCGAAGTAAACGAATACAAGTAACTTGGTGTTCAATGACTGCACCCGTCAATAAAGGGGTTTCTGCTAAAATGATTGATTTTCTTTTGTGTTTTTATTGAAGGTGCCATGAACTGAGGTTAGGCCCTTGTTGAAACCCATGTCATATTGTGGACGACGAGATAATATTAAGTGTTACTATTAAATTTTATTATTTTAAACCAATATGGGTGTTTCATCATTTTTCAAAGGAAAATTTCATTTATTATAACCAAACTAAATATCATAGTGTTATTTTACTAATTGCTTTAATACAATATATCCTATTTCACTGAACTTACATACAGTACAGAAATAAGAGCTTTTTAATAATTTCGCGAAATCATTGGAAATTTAACGAGATAGAATTTTCACAAGAATATCAGTTTATAACAGCTTGATTATCTGTTAGCTACTTCTAACTGATCTCTAATTAATCAAATTATATTATGAAATTAATGTTAAAAAAAGTTTTAAAGAAATTAGTGAATTTATAGTCAAGAAAGATCAAAAAAATCAACACATAAAAGGATACTGGGTTTAAAAAAAAATAAGTTGCAATTAAATATTAACTAAATAAAACTGTGCTTGATAAACTTTTCTATTACATTCTATGATTTTACAAACCCATATATACAGGGCATTTGTTACTTGATGCCCCCCCCCCCTTTATTTCTTTATTTTTTCAAGAGTTTTGAAAATATTAACATAAAACTTGCCAGGATTGAGTTATGTAGGCCGTCGTATTACCAGCACGATATTAATAATGGCTTAGGCTAGTTAAACTATTTTTGCCAGGAAATCAACTTGTGTGCAAAAGGCGTGGAAAACTGCAAACAGGCGTAAAGAACAAAGTCGTTTGCGAATTGAATTTCCCTTAGGAACCTATCATCATAATCTCTATTGCCTCGGCTGGACGAAAAGATGCACATGGCAAGCTCTTTTAGATTTTGTCAACAGGTTAGATACTCTAACGATACCATCTTGTTATTATTTCAAATTATAAACGGGGCCTCATTTATAAGATAATTTTGTCCTTCAGTATGAAAAAAAGTATCATTTATTTTATGGAGAATAATTTAATTTTAGTCTTTTTTTTGTATAAAAAAAGTATACTTCATTCTGCCATTAAAAAGACGCCTTTCCGTTGGAAATTTCAGAGTTAGGTGTGCTGGAGATGAACTTGGCTTCTGTACCAACTGAAACTTGTTTGTTTGTTTCGTAAGGTTTTAGGGCGAAAAACTACTAGGTTATTATCGCCCTGCAAAACCTATAACTCACGTTTTGGTATTCTCACCCATACCGCCATTTTAACAATATAAACGAGGACACAGAAAACTTGCAATTTAAATTTCTCTGTATAAATTCCTAGTTTTCACAAAATTAAACAATTTATCTAGCTCTTTGGGGTCATCTCCAAAGGCCACTTCTATACCATTAGAAATATTGCATTCGTTTCGAATACCTGTATACTTATGGCATTCCATTAATATGTGGCAGATATTCAAGTCTGTGTTACACTTCCTACGTAACGGGGGTTGATCTTTTGTTTTTAATAGTTTTTAGTTTATTGTTCTAGGTTTCGTTCCACATTTGTTGCCAACTTTATTCAACATAACTAATAACTGTCAGATTTTGTCTAGACATGTTCAAGCTCTAGAAATAAAAGAGATCTGAGTAGCAATTGGCATCAAAACTGAAATTCTCAAAACAAATTGTGTTTGGAATAACGATTACCATCCTAAAACGGTATTAGATTTATGAATTTTTAATTCCGATTTCATAACTATTCATGAGAGCGTCTTAATTGATTTGTATATTTTTTTATATAATCATCAAGGATAAGAATATTGTCACCGTGCCCTATTTTGTACTCCACTTCCTCAGAACAGGTGGGGAAGTCAAAACTTATGTTCGTATCTTCATTAATATTGTTTTTACCGGAAAAATAAAAGAGAAAATTTTGTTTAGAATGTATTCTCTAGTGCTCCTGATAAAATGTATGATTATAAACTTTTAGACTTTCAACTTTTCGTTGTTAAATAGAAATTTACTCCTGCCCTCCACCCCCCCCCCCTAAAAAACCTCTACAAAACTGAAACATTTTTTCTATTCTTTACTTTTATTGAAGGAACATTAGGAACATAACTGTCAGAGTTTATCTAGACATGTTCAAGCTCTAGAAATAAAAGAGGATGTGCAGGGAGTATGAAACAACCTGTATATAGAGTGTACCTTGGATGATGTTCAAAATATAAGGAAGTGTTAGTACATACGTTTATGTGAGGTGACTCTCTTCATCTATAAGGTGTGATCGATGGGGGTTTTTAAAAAAAAATAAATAGTCACAAGAATAACCTCTCATTAGTTATAAAGACTAATTCGTATTAAATATGCGGAAATTATTTCCTTCTGATTGACAGATACTATAGCTACATGAATAGATTCTAGGCTGGAAGCACTCATAACATGGATAAATATATAGGGATGATAAGGAAAAAGGGTGGTTTATTGCGTGAGGGCTGGTGGAGTAATGAGGTTTGCCAGACTCCTTTGCTCATCCATAAATGCCTGGGCACATAGGAAGCGGCTCTTTGTTATCTCATATAAGGCTGAGGGAAAAGCAGCCCTGATGAGTGAGGCGGCGCCTTAAGATGCAACACCTCCGAGGGGATAATTTCTAACGATGAGTTCTCACCTTCCTCTCATTTTCAGCTTCTCACGCCAACATTCAAGACTAGCTATTGTAATGGTCCACATTTATAATAACTGGTAACCCATTAGATAATTTTATCTTATTACAGATTAAGATAGAAAAGTCCGTCACGCAGGGGCTGCGTAAACTAAGCAGATTTCCCTCGTGTAATTTAACAATAGATAAATCTATAATGACAACACAATAGCACAGTCAACATGAAGTGATTAAATACAGACGATAATAAGAAACCTCCCGACGGGAAACGCCTGAAACGTAAACAAACAGGTGTTCCAAGTTCTCACCAGAAAGAAAAATACTTACTGAAATATATTAGAATATAACATATTTATTCAATTGAAAACTATTTACTATATCTAGTACAGTAATTTATAATAGATCAGAATAATTTTTATGTCAATCAATCAAATTTTAGTAGTCCAAGAACTTAAGACGAGGGGAGGGGGCACCAGAACATATTTGCATTTCTCTCGTATAATAAAGGTCTCCTGAAAAAGATATAAGGTATTTAAGCTATGAGTAATGTGGTTTATTTCATAACAGAGTAGTGTGTAACATGAGTTGTTTACGGCACTTATGCTCAAAGAAAAATTAAGTCAAAGTTCTTGCCCAGCTGCCCATCCACGCCGTTGTCTAGCAACCCGTGCCCCAATGACTACTTCCATGGCCACGTGAAAGAAGAAGAAAAAATACAGTCTGGAGAAAATGGTGACACTGTCATAAAGCCCGCAAGCAGTACTCTTGGCATAAATAAGATAATTACCGCCATTGAGTAGAAACCCACGAAAGCAGCAGAGTGTTGGCGCAAGGAGAGCACAGCGGGGAGCGGCAAGCAATGAGGTATCTCATTTCATAACAAATATGTTCAGAAAATAAAGAAGTAACAAACATCAAGTTCAGCCATCATCGGCCATGATGTCCAGTGGCCTTCGACAAAATGCAGCGTCGTCTTTTACATATCAATATTCACCATGGCCCTTCAGGCAATTTAGTTGTAATCATTAAAAATATATCATGTTATCCAGTAGTTATATTTCATTCTTTCTTTATACAGTCCACTAATACCACATTTATTATTCGTTGGCATATCTCCTTAAAGAGGAGCCTCGAATTGCTTTGTCCAAGAGTAGAAAAATGGTGATTTGCTGAAGGCTGAAAACAGAAAATGTAAATATCTCGATTAATATTAAAGATGGAGAATAAATGTATATACAATATTTATAATAAATTTAATTTTCAATGAGATTGGTTTTATACAATTCTTTGATCCGACATATAGTAACGGAGATATTTCGAAATCCCCCTCCCACTGGTCCAATGAGTACGACCTTAATGATTTCCCTTAAGGAAGATTATTATAAGAAGGTAAAGTACAACAAGAAACATGCTCAACGATAAGTCTAAATTCTCTTTTCATTTTTTTTTTTTTGGTTGGCTTTACAGACCTAGGAGGTCTTAAGCCGATAGAAGGGCAAGATGGATTCGCGATCAGAGTTTTATATAATTAGTGATCATTCCCTATAACTATGGAGGACCTGGCATGTGTTATCTCCATTAAACTGATGGGCCTCTTTAACACCGGGGGTGGGCAATGGTCATCATTTTCGTCATTCCTCGGTAGGATTGATGGACATTTGAAGAAATTTTTCGAAAATCGCGTCACGAGTATGACCTCAATATTTAGTGTGAAACAAAAAAACTGGAATAATTTAAGTCCTAAAAGTCAAGTCATTTTCATCACATAACTCGGGTACGTGCTGCTGTAACTACACAAAAAATGTCAAGCCATTCACTTTTTGTATCAGTGAAGGAAAAAGTGGCGATATGGCAAACGGCAAATGTTAACTATACAGTAGAGCGTCGTTTATCCGAACTAATTGTGATCGCGCACGTTCGGATAATCGATTTGTTCGGATAACTAGTTTTTTTAAGAAAATAAGATAATTGTATAAACACTTTGTATTCATCATTACAATTACATATTACATATTAAAATACATATTTCCGACGCGCATGAACTGTTGTCTAGAACTGACCTGCAAAAAGAGTGGGAGAGGCGGAAGGGCTGACATCCCGCGTTTCCAGCCGCGGAGTAGACTTCCATTTCAGGGAAACAGAAAGAAGCTCTGATTCCCCGAACGGTAGGGCTCAGTCAGTCCCGCGAACACAAAAGGAGGGAACCCAGGCTTTTCCGTTCTGCTAAAAATTTATTCACGCTCTAAACAGGGCATTGCTTCAAAGAATACATATTCTTGAAATTTTCAACTTCTTCATTCTGTATATAATACAGAATGCAAATTGAAATATGTAGTTAAAAAAAAAAAAAAAAAAACTTTCCAAAGCGCGTTCGGATAATTGACGTTCGGATAAACGACGCTCTACTGTATTTATATTTAGAATAGCGCGTCCTGTTTTTCGAGCACTGCGAGTATAAATAAAAATAGATTCCCGTCGATATAAAATGGATGGATTAGTACAAAAACTAAATAGTCGCTTCTTTTTGATAACAATATGGGAATATACTTGTTCTAAAACAGTGAGTGACTGTTTTACATGTGAAGCATAGAATGTCTGTTGAATGAATGTAGACATATTTCGTGCGATCAAATCAATATTGTTTTTTTAATAAAATAAAAACCTGAGGACACCATCTTGACAGTAATAGAAGAAATGAAAAAGTATGATGAAAATGAAAAAAAATAGCATTGAAAAATATACCCTATAACAAACGATTCAATTATTTACGCATTATTACGAAATATGTGATCACATTTAGTTCTGACAATCTACTTCAATAAATGAGAATTCATGAGAGGGCTGACGGAAATACTAATTATTGATTTCAATGCAAACTCTTAATACTGGAAATTGTATTCTAATAAGCCACTTAATTCCAAATAAACCCACAATCCTTCAATAAAAGTAAAGAATAGAAAAAATGTTTCAGTTTTGTAGAGGTATTTTAGGGGGGGAGGGCACGAGCAAATTTCTATTCAACAACTGAAAGTTGAAAGTCTAAAAGTTTATTAATCATAAATGTTACCAACAGCACTAGAGAATACATTCTAAACAAAATTTTATTTTTTATTTTTCCAGTAAAAATAATATTAGCGAAGATATTGCGAACATAAGTTTTGACTTCCCCACCTGTTCTAAGGAAGTGAAGTACAAAATAGGTTTCGACGACATTATTCTTATCCTTGATGGATATATAAAAACATTCACAAATCAATTAAGACACTCATGAATAGCTATGAAATCTGAATTAAAAATTCATAAATCTAATACTGATTTAGGGTGGTAATCGTTATTCCAAACACAATTTGTACTTTGATTTTCTCGTAAATTAATATTGACTAATAGATTAGACCCCCCCCCTAGATTAAAAGTAACACTCCCTTTTCTAGTTGGAAATTCGAATTCTCATATAGTCTATGTTTTACCTTGGGATAGTTGACTGGCAAATATAAATATCCTTAGAAGTAACCATCAGTTTTTGAGTAATTGAGTAACGGGTTGACAGAAAGAGTCAAGAATTTCAGTTTTGATGTCATAGCTACTCAGATCTCTTTTTTCAAGAGATGGGCGTTCCGCAGGACAGCGAACTCAGCACAACCTTGTTTCTCCCTGCAATTGATGCCATTCAAGAATACATCCCAGGAGATATCTAATACTGCCTGTACTTTGATGACATTTTAATTTTTTATTCTTTTTGTGTTTCAAAACAGACCTATTTGCTCAACGTTTAACATTTAACCCTTGACGATAAAACATATTCCGACAGAATGCCGAAATCGACATCACCAGGACCTCCACTTTGACTTACAATAAATTTTGGCGGAAGGCAGCCCAAACATTAACAACATATTCTCATACCCCCACAAAATTCAAATATACGACAAAATTTAACATACAAATTCAGTCAACAAGATTTCAAATTATATCCATTAATTGCGTTAGATGCGTTTGTACACATGTATATGTTTACTCTGAAGGAGGAAATAACGACAATTAGTAAAAGTACCATTTTCAGCCATTCATTTGCTATTGATCATCCACCAACTATGCTCACCATCAATTTTTTTTTTTTTTTTTTTTTTTATGCTCACTTATAAAATGGTTATCTATTTCACTTTTGTTATTTATCATTGTTTTTTGTTGTTATCTCTTACCTATTTTACTTTTCCATTTTTGAGGTGCTGGATGGTGAAGGAATTATTATCTCAGGTAAAAAAAAACGCCTCGTTCCTTCACTATTCTTTATTCGTTGTGACAGAGCGCTTTCAGAGCATACGCTCCATCATCAGTGCCTGCTCTTCACAATGATGTGACAGGAACCAAGGATTCCCTGTGACCCTATTTAAATGTATATATATAGATATATATATAAATGATATATAGGTATATATATATATATGATATAAATGTATAAATGTATAGATATATTATTTTGAAAGGATCTGATTTTAGTTATCTCCTAGATAGGATCGATGTATATTGGTAGAAATTTTTCAAAAATCGCGTCATGATTACAATCTCTCTGCTGATTTATCTAAACGGAAATCTGCTAATATATTTGAAGATAAGCATTAATAACACAGTCTGAGAGTAACCAATTGACTGCAAGAGGTTAATCAAATAAATAGGGAATTAACGAGAAGAACGACTCCATAACAAGGAACTATATTAACTTGTTGGTCGCTCCTCTATGCTATAGCGATATCCACAAAAAGCACCTCACTTAGAATCAATTGAACCAATAAACTGTTTATAAATAGTCTCCTTAGACACCCCCTTCGTACTTGCTATCTATCGATTCAGCACACCAACTGAAGATTACTAAATGTTTCCTTAAAAGAAGTATTCCCACTAAAGTCGGAAAAAGAGTCTACAAAATATATTTACACTGACATTTATAACACAGTGTACAATATTTATTTATTTATTTGGAGCTTCGGAGCTGTGGCGATGTTGCCCGGGAAAAAAAACTGTATAAAATTGCAAAAAAAACAAAAAACAAAACAAAAAAACAATAGAGGAGCAAAGAAATGTCAATATCCAGAGGTCCTATATTTCAAAGAAAAGAATAACTTACAGGTTAGTTTTAGTTATAGTTTAACTATAAAAAGTCCGTCAGGCAGAGGCTGCGTAAACTAAGGTATAGATCAAATAAACATTTTCGAGACAAGAACTTAACATCTTTATTGATGACGTCATCACACAACGAATTTGCATGTATCTCACAAAGTAAAAATTCAATGAGAACAATATTAAGTATCTAAGCTTAGAATAAAAAGTTTCATTTTATAACAGCTTATTGTTGATATGCCATCAGTGGGAGACTGGGGGTTTACTGATGGCTGAAAATTAAAATTTCAAATATCTCGGTTAATATTTATATTAGAGAAAATATGTATATAACAACATTTATAGACAATTAAAATTACAATAATATTATTTCTTTACAATCTGACGTACAATAACGGAGATAGTTCGAATTTTCGGAATTCTCCCCCTCTAATCCCCCCCTCACACAAGATCGATTTCAGCCTTTAACGAATTTGATCTTTCTTTTGGCAAGAGACGCTTATATGTTGAAATTGGTAGCGATAAAACAAAAAAACCGGACACATCCACAATACATCTAGTTCACATTTTTCAACTCATCAACTTATACGAAAGTAATGAAAGGGCAAATTATTTTGAAAAACCTGACTAGATACTTTAATAAACAACGAAAAATACACTTTATTTGTTTACGTTCACTTTATGCCACTGAGACTAATTGGGGGAGGTTATGTGCAGATTGCCACCCTTTTCTAGTCCAGAGTCAAAGGATTTTATTTAATGGGTTTATCAGTAAATAAATTCCTATTGGCCATGTGAGAATCGAACTCAAGCCTTCCAAAACACAAATTTCAATTATTCTCCTAATTAATATATTCAATTTAAAATAGCAATAGGTGGAAATAATCTGATTATAGCTTAAACAAATTTGTCCAGCACAGCTGCTTTTTAATAAAAGTAGATTCTTTTGTGAAGCAGGTGTCAACATCACAAGAGGTTGACAGAGTTTGCTCCAATTCAATCTTCGTGTCATAAATTAAATTTGTCGATTAACAGGTGTGTGGTTAATTTAGGCACTCAACGCCGCCTATAGAATGTGACAGTAATTAAACAGCCAGTTCAATAGAATTAAGATTAGTGTTTGCTTTCTCGCTCGGGACGTCAATGCATTTCCTCAGATGAAATATTGGCTCATATGCTAGCTCATATTTAGTGTCACCCAAATATAAATAATATTATCTTTTATTACTATCAAATTTCATCATTTGAAGGAACTTTATTTTTTGTAAGCCGAATCAATGGGCTTACATCAGAAAGTTTATGTTTGTAGTAGTTGGTAGTAATGACACCGTTAGGCACTCATCAAATTTCTTTTATGGGAAATCAGCTATTGAGGTTGTTCTCATGACACGATTTCTGTAAATATTTCTCCAAATGTCATTCCATCTAGCTATTAAATGACAAAAACTTCCCCCTTGCATTTATATAAAAATACTCTAGGTTTGTCTGAGATTATATTTAAATTGGGTCGTATACATTTTTCACTAAAAGACGTACGGCCATTCTAAGAGCATTTGCATCAAAATTTATTATTTATTTATTTGCTCTTTCAAATGTCAAAAATTGTACAACGTTAAATAACAAAAGTAAAATATCTCAGGTAAGAAAAAACGCCTCGTTCCTTCACTATTCTTTATTCGTTGTGACAGAGCGCTTTCAGAGCATACGCTCCATCATCAGTGCCTGCTCTTCACAATGATGTGACAGGAACCAAGGATTCCCTGTGAGGAGTCACTTAACTCCAATATATAAATTAGAACATTATTCAACAAAACATTAAATGATGAAATTTAAAATGGAATTGATAATAATATTATATTATCAATTTCCCATAACAGCTATTCCAATAATTTATTTTCTGGTATAATACTTCTGCAAATTTCCTCAGTGCTTTAGTGCACTTATAGAATAAAATTCTATCCTCAACAGGCCATTTACATTAGTGCTTCTTTTAAAAGGTACCTTTCGTTTATAATAAGTGTACAGTAATGTAAGAGATGGGTGTATGTCTGTTCAGTAGTAAAATCACATGGGCATAATGGGTTATTAGTCAGTTTAAATATGGTTAGGCACACTTTAATCGAGTCACGTCCAGTTAATAATTGTGTTGGGTAAAAGTGAGTAGGTGTATCTTTAATGTTCAAGTATTCTGCAATACCGGGAATGAAAGTCTTTATATGTCGTCCTTTATTTGTTACTGTCCAATGCTGTTGCAATTTCTTTATGGTGTCTGTGTAAAATTATGTAATTTCGGAAGATTTAGAAGCATATATATATATACATATATATATATATATATATATATATATATATATATATATACATATATATATATATATATATATATATATATATATACATATATATATATATATTCATTTACATTCATTCATGAATTCGATATTTAAGCATTTGATGTAAAACTGAAGATCATTTTCGGAATGGCAGAGATCAAAGGAGAGGAAGAAGGGTGGGGCTTACAAGGGAGAAAGCCGCAAAATTATCCTTTATTATGAGTTGGCTCGAACCACAGTTGGTTTTAGTTTTCAGAGTTGAGTAAACCTCCACTACTACTCCTTTCATATTAGCGATTTACTAATAAATCATTAATTGCCTTATTCCTAGATTACATGTAAATTACGAACCTTTAGTTTGTGAGTTAGATGCATAAACATTATTGTTTATTTTATGAATAATATACTCGTTATTTAACCCTTTCTTCCAACACTAAATATTCTATTCGTTAATGGCTGAAATCGGACCGGGAAGAGTCAGGAAGGGTCAGAGGAAGGGGATTCGAATATTCAAAATATCTCATTTATAATGAGCGAATCGAAAAATGTAATAGAAACAGTCTTGTTAAACATTTAAGGTATACAATTATTTTTCTCCACAATTTTATTCTTGAATATTAAGATAGTCATTTGCATTTTTTGTCAGCATTCCTTTATGCCCCCACTTCTACTCATCATATGTTTACTTTGACTTAACTGAGTCACTGAAGATATCAAGTTCACTTTGTTTTCTGTTTCTGATGGCTTATTGCTTCAGAAGAAATTGAGAAGAGATGATGACATGAGATATCTACTATAACATTGCAGGGCGTGGGATATCAGTTCAGTCTACGACGCCCCTGGGTGATGGACTTTTATTTAGTTTAATTTTACCTTTTAAAAGTATTATTTCTGATTGGGTTCATAAAGAATTTATTTTATTAACACAAATTTTTAACAACTATGCCTTTTGTAAACAGGAGATTGATGTTTTATTTATTTATTTCTTAACGTGCACCTTTGCTATTGAGGATAATCGGATGGGCTATCTACAGGTTGCCACCCTTATCTAGCCAGGATGGAACTGAGGATTATAAATAGTGAGTTTACCATTAAATAAATTCCTTTATCCACATTGGAATCAAACCAATGACCTAGCTTTATCAAGGTCATTAAACCGAACGCCTTAGTTCACACGGCTAACCAGAGTTCCAAGTGTATTTCAGGGGTATAATAATAATCACTGTATTAAGCACTGGGCAGTCGATAGAGGTAGTTCATGGACATCCTTGATAGTTTTACGAGTTGAATGCATGATTTCCCGGAGAAGATCTCACAACTGGCTAAGATGTGAGGTTTATTTTACTGCAGATTTCCTGTACTATCCCAATCCGTCCTTTGCTTATTTAGAGCCAGCAACTCCCTGATAAGACGAAAATAATTTTAATTATTTCATAACAGTGTTTAGATATGTCTCTTGAAAATGTCCAGCTTAGACTTCCCGTGTTTCTCCGACTGCAAGCGTTTGGTTTGAGCTAAGCGAGGCTCAGAGCTTATTGCAGTTAAGCTCATTCGTACGAGCATGATGCAAATTAGTTTTCCGAAAAAAATGGTTTGCAATGTTTTTGTGTAAGAAACTTAAGTACACGAGAACAATGCATTATTGAATACAAATATTTTATTATGGTTAATAATTTAGTTACCTCAAATGGTTCCATATTTTAATTATTGCTCCTACAAGTAAATACTGAATTCCAATTGCATTTGGGCTTTGAGATTGTCACTAAACTCATCTATGAATACCTTCTGTTTCCTAATTCATGCACCAATTCGCTGTCAACTCATCGGCTTGGTTCGGTGATCCGATAATTATGCTATAAGTAAGCGTAAGATATGAAAGTAGACAATAATGTAATGGCACAACTTAGACAATTTTGTTATTTATTTGGTTACTTTCTAAAAATGGTTTACATCTACATAAATCCAACTTCTCGTTTCTCTGTCTGCCGCTGATGGATTCAAGGAATTGTAGCATTTCATCACATAAATTAGTGTTCAGTTTAAAAACAAATCCACTATTGAGTGAACTTCACTATAGATGTATTTTGATAAAGCGCGTTTGATGAAGTTTTAGACTGCTTAGTAAGTTGAGGTAACTTGCCTTTGAATAAAGAAGGGGTTTAAATACAGACGTTGATCATTTATATCATTTGAGTAGGAAAGATTAAAACCTAAAACATTTATAGTTTTTTTATGGACACTAGCATGCGTAAGAGCCCATGTGTATACAGGCCCATATACACTCATATACAGGCACTCGACAAAACTTGTATATGTCAAAGGTTTCGGGCAAACTTGAGGTTATGGTCTGTGGTGAAGGGACTCTGGAGTGAAGCTGTGTAGCCTCCTTAGCCTTCACATTCAGAGCCTCAGAAATGGGTTGAGTATGTGTTAGTATAGAAGGGTGTGGTTGAAGGGTGGGGGGTTTGCATTGGGGCGCCGTCGGGGGTTGTTTGCCAAGGACTATCCAAGAGCAGCTAATCAAGCTTTGGGGTCCTTCCTCTCGATTTGGGTCCCACTCCACAGCCGTTCCAGTAAACAGATACACACAGCAACACCGTCTCTCGGCAATTAGCTCTTTTCATCAACTGGCCCCCGCCAATTTTATTTTATTTTTACAAAGGACAATGAAATTGAATTTATTTTTTCGACCTTTAAAAGGAGGACAATGCAATCAGTGCTTTTAGACTCGGCCAAGAGGCCAATTAAAAAGCTCTCTTTAAATTAAAGCCTTAAGTGTTTGAAAGCAAGTACAAACTATAACGATTTTTTGTTGCTTTTTGAAGTTGAACTTTGTCCCTTTGTAACAAAGATTCGTTAAAGTTCAGTGCTTTGTTTTCATTGTATTTGAATATACAATATAAGTACACCGCAAAATGGTAAAAAATAACGTAATTTTGGCCGAAATGCCTCTCTAACCTTTATTATATCAGGTTTGATATCAATGTATTCGATGAATATCGTTTGAATGCCATCTATAAATTAACATAGATGGTTGATTATTTTGTGCGAGGGCTATTATTTCAGCGCACGGCTGCATTGTGTTGTAGGCGAGGGGCACCATGAACAGCTGGTGATAATAAAAAGTCCGTCACACAGGGGCTGCGTAAACTAAGCAGATTGCCCTTGGGAAGTTTAACAATAGATAAATCTAAATTTAAATTTAAATTATTTATTAACGTCCACTTTTTTGCAACTAAATCTGATTGGGACGGGTTATCTACAGGTCACCGCCTTTTAGCAGATCCCCCTATTGAGGTTGTACTCATGACGGAATTTTTGACATTTTTCTTCAAATGTCCATCGATCCTACTTAGTAGATGACGAAAATGAGGTCCGTTCAAAACTGTATATATATATATATATATATATATATATATATATATATATATATATATATATATATATATTTGTCTGTTACCGCTCTAGCGGTCGCAATTTTTGGTTGATCGTTACGAAACTCGAAATTTAGTCATTTTATGTAAAAAGAAAGATCAAGTTCGTTAACGGCTGAAATCGGACCAGTGGGAGGGGAGGTTTAGAGGGGAGGATTTTTGAAAATTCAAAATATCTCCGTTACTATACGTCGGATCGAAAAGTTGTATAGAATCAATCTTATTGCAAATTACATTTACTATAAATATTGTTCTATAAATATTTTCCGTATAATGAGTATTAACCGAGATATTTGTATTTTTTGTAATGAGTTCCGCTTTCAGTAAACCCCCTCTCCCACTAGGGGCATATTAATAATAAGCTGATATCTCATGAACCACCTCATTTTTAGGTTAAATACAAAATATTTTTTTCAACAAAGCTTTATTTTACGAGGTACAAACAAATACGTTCTGTTGAACTCCCCCCCCCCTTTTTCTTGGCCTACAAAAATCTGAGTGATTGAGATAGAAATTATTTTGATTCATTCCAAATTACTCCACTAACTATAGTAAATAGTTTCCAATAAAATTAATATTTTATATTCAGATATATTTCTTTAATTGTTTGTTTTTCCGGTCTATCTATCGATATTGCGCTACAAGGTTGGCTAACCTGTTTGTATACAATCCAGCCGTATTACGTTGTAGGGACTATTAACTTATATTGTAAATTCACTGAAAGATTTCTCATTGCCGTTTGTAATTATTCACGGAAGTGTTACCTGTATGTATATTTATCTATTGTAAATCTTCGCTGGCTAACCTGTTTGTTCCTCAATCATGTGAAAATCTCATAACCGTTTGAATCATATTTGCCCCCCCCCCATTTCCATTTTCTTCCCGGATTCCTAAATTTGGAATGGTTGTGATTAAAATTATTCTGGTTTATTATTAATTACAGTAGTAGATATAATAAATAGTTATGAATAAAATTTATAACTTATATTCACATATATTTTCATAACTGCTTTTATTTACGGTAAAAGCTGGCTAACCTGGTTGTTTACAACTCAGACAGTTTGCTATCAGGAAGGTTCTTACCATTTGACTTGCCCTTTATTTGTTTACTTAATATTCACAGCAGTATTAAGTCTTACAAATAATAGATATTCTGTGGCACTATTTAGTGTTGGTGTAATAAGTGTTCAGAGCGCTGCTATCATTAAAGGTAAGTCCATGTTTTCTGTTCTTGTTGTTTTTTTTGAGATTGAATAGTTTTTAATTTCATCTCGGAGCCTAACGGACGAGAGTTACTTTCCCGCCAAAAGCTAGTTCGGCCGTTTCCTTGATTGGCTTGGCTCTCGTGAAATTTCTCTATTGTAAAACTTCACGGGGGAAATCTGCTTAGTTTACGCAGCCCCTGCGTGACGGGCTTTTTCTAGCCAGGGTGGGACTAAGGACTTTATTTAATGAATTTAGTAACTAAATAAATTCCTTTGCCCAGATCGAACTCGCCACTCTAGGTTCACCATGTGAGATTGAGGTCAACGCTTTAGCTCACATGGCCAACCTGAGCCCATAGATAAATCTGTATACTGGTATCACTTAACACCACCGTGAATATTAAGTGAATAAATACAAACAGTAATGAGAAATATTTCAGTAAATTTTAAAACTTCCCAACGTCAAGCGTCTGAATTATAAACAAACAGGTCTGCCCACTTATCTCAGCTGACCAGATACACCGAAAAGACAAACAATTTCTGAAATATATCTATATCTGAACATAACATATAATTTTATTGAAAACTATTTACTATATATAGTACTGTAATTTAAAATGAATCAGAATAATTTTGATATCAATCACACAAATTTTAGTAGTCCAAGAACTTAAGAGGGGGTTGGGAGAGATCAACAGAACAAATTTGCATGCGTCTCTTACAAAAAAGATCTCTTGAAAACAAGATATGGTATTTAAGCTTCAAAGAAAGTTCTTAATTATATAAACGATTATTGTTTATGTAGTATGAGCAGAAGTGGGGGTTTACTAAAGGCTGAAAACTGAAGAATGCAAATACCTCGGTTAATATTTAAGATAGAGAAAATATGTACATCAACATTTGTAGAACATTACATTTGCAATAAGATTGGTTCTACCCGTATACAATGTTTCAATCCGACGAAGGGAGATATTACGAACTTGATCTTTAGTTTTGCAAGAGACGCTAATGTATCGAGTTTGGTAAACAAAAATTGCGTTCGCTAGAGCTATAACAGACAAATATATATATTGTAACTATATATATATATATATATATATATATATATATATATATATATATATATATATATACATACACATAATTTTGAACGGACCTCATTTTCATCATCTCCTAGGTAGGATCAATGGACATTTGAAGAAAATTTTCGAAAATCTCGTCATGAGTACACGACCTCAATAGCTGATTTCCCTTAAGGGAAAACTGCTAAAACGTCTGCTCCCTTCACATAAGCTCTATTTGACTGCTTATTTACTATCTTTTCACAGCTCTCCCACTGACAGGACCGAAGTATCTCTGAAGGTGGAGGCTTGAGCCTCAGAAAGTGCTAAGCAGTCAAATAAAACCTATGTGAAGGAGACCACCTTGTATATAATCAGCAGCTCAACCCTGGTGGACCTTTTCGTTCTAAATGGTGAAGTATCTTCAAAATTAAAAAAAACAGCTTATGGGATATTTATGGATTTTTGCCAAGCTTTAGACTCCATAAACAATAATAAGCTGTGGGTAAAGGTTTACAAAATTAGCCTTAGCACCAAACTGCTGTAATTTATAAGTCCCTTCATGGTTTTACCAAATTAATAATAAATGGTCTTAAAGCATATAGCAAAGAATGAGACAACAGAATCAGAGAAATAAACAGATACTCTAAAGTAAGAAATGCATTATGAATAAAGCTAGTACGATATATTATAGATAACACTGGTCGACAAAAATGAACTTATTTTGCATCACAAGATTTGCAATTTTATAATATTCTAGGCCACGATAACTAGATATTCTTACTTCTTTTTGGAGTAAATTCCACCCTGTGAGTCTGGTTGTTAAACCTTCAACTTGCTGTTTAGACAGATTTTAATCCCGAATAAGGCCATTCACGTCTTTCTAATTGGAAAAGTATGGTTCTGATGATTAAGCGTTGGTTTCATAAGCGGGATCATTTTTATTGTCATCTGAAGCATTTTCAGTTTCAGTTAAGCTAGGTATAGAGTAATTACCTAAGGCTGTATCTGCATATATTGGCCCAGGGAACTGTTTATCTGGTATGACAGACGTTATTGCAGATTCCAAATTCGGATACTTAACTGTTTGTTTTACTTTTTATGATAGACGTTGTAAGCAATGATGATTGGGGACATGACATGTGATGTACTTGACATGACATGTCCCTTTTTCTATTTTTTTTTTTTTTTTTTTTTTTGAGCTTGTTCAGAACTCGCCAGATCTGAGGAACAACACATACTGTTGTTACCTGAGGGAACTTTATATTGAAAGTTTATATTGCAGCAATTGAAGAATATTTGCATCTCTGCTCAGTTGGCCCGTCATGGGGCAAGGCCCAATGCTACATTATATAGAATACAAATAGAGTACTTGTTTACTTGTTTGTTTTTCTAAATGTTCTCGCATCACGAAGAACCAAAAACTATGCAGGGAAATTCTTTTTGCTTGAGTAGACTGCACAGAGTGGTAATAGATGAGTTTTCTGATCTATTCCACTTGAAGGAATATAAAATTTTATAAAAGCAGCGGTAAGAAAAATCTGAGAAAGGAAAGCATAGAAGCGGTGGAGAAAATTTATTATTTCATAATCCATTATAGAAGATATTAAACGGTGGAGGGAAAGCCCATTCCAGTCCTGTCGGATTGTTATCTCCAAAGAATTAAAAAGGGACAGTTCATTTTTCATTCAGTTCTCCTTGACTGTCATAGAAAGTAATGGGATCAAATGGATATTATAAATTGCTAGAGAGTTTAGAACATTTCCTTCAACATTTCTAAGCTTGTTTCTTTCTTCTTCTATTTTTTTTTGACCATTAGAAGGTGCATTCTATCGTTCTAAATAAAACGTTTGAGTGCTTGTTTTCTTTAGAAAAATTCTCTGAAATAAACATTTAAAAGTTGTAAATGCAATATTGGAGAGGAGGGATGCTAGTCCTGTAATATTTAAACGAAATAATATTGTAACTCAGGGTATTCTAATAGATATTCTTTTCTTGGCCAGAAGTCATTCGTTCAAAAATTGGTAGAGTCCATAAATTTTTCTTTATGGGATATAATATACATGTTAGCAACTTAAAAGACTAACAATAATGTCATGAGACTTTTGCCAAAGATAAACTACGAGTAATAAATGCGTTCTCTCATTATTAGAATATTTCTGTTTTTTTTTTAAAGCTATGATGTTAATGGGGATTCATTTAAACTAAGGGAGCCAATTATCACCCTATTATCACCTTTAAGTTGCGATCCATGAATAAAAGTCACCATAATAATAGTCCTATAATAGGCTCAAATAGCCGACGATGTATTTATTCCGAGCGGAAACAACAAGGCATTGAGTGCACAACTTAAGATTAAGATCCAATAAGGATAAGACAATGTACTTAAAACCTTCAAGACTGGCCAGGACAGAGGAATTTGTCGTTTTGTGGGAATTCACGTTTCCCACTTGAACATCATTTATCTGTCTCGGAGGAATTGTGACATTGAGCTGTAACGTAGAACTCTTCGCTGTAAAGCTAGAATGGTTGCAGGGACTGCTTTCATGCACTCCAGAAAGCTTTGTGATTTCAAGAGAGCATTCATTACAGCTAGTCTGCAATTGAACATATTTGCGATTAATATATGAAGCATTCAAGGAGCAACACGCATGGCTGGTTAGAAGTATGACCGATATTATGGAGTTGTGTTGCACGCCTGAATTCATCTGTGGTATAAATAAAAATCTGGCCTGCTATATTTGTGGTGATTAAGAAAAATGTACCCACCCCGCTATATGCCCCCATTCTATATATGTAAATATAACCCCCCCCCCACCTTCCTCTTCCTTAATTGTCTCGATCAAAGGTGAAAAACTAGACCTTAAAACAATCAATATATCAACAATATGAAATTCCAACACCCTAAGGCTAGTTGTTATTAAGTTATGCGAGACACTGATATGACGAAAAAGGTCAAAATGTTTTCATAATGGCAAGATAATTCCGATGAAATATTAAATTTTCGCATTTAATATATACTTCTTTTACTTCGTACACAGAAGTAAAAATAGTTTGCAACAATTAAAACAGTTCTCTTGAAAGAAAATATACGTATTATTTTATTCGTACATCACAGAAGCAAAGGGGCAGTTTTAGTACTGGAAGTAGTCACGAAGTAGTTTCGAAGTCAACACATTGATTTATTGATCTAATTTTATTTTGTTGTAATAAACTATTTTAAATATTAGAAAAAAATAGTTGTCAATGATTAAAAACGCGTTGAACCGCAGTATTCAGATATATAATATATATATATATATATATATATATATATATATATATATATATATATATATATATATTACTATATTATAACAGGGAATTCAGTTGTCATGAAAAAACTGCTACAGGAAGTTTGAGTTAATTGTGGATAGCAAATAGGCTGGTAGTTTATTTAGTATATTAATACATTTTCGAGAGTGATAAGATAAAATCAAGATTAAGTGACACAGAAAGGACTGGCTACGTTAACGGGAATAATGGGCTTAATGTGTACTCATGAAAAAACGTATGTTTCTATTTTTGGGAATTTGATATCACGTTCTGTCCACTGAAGTTGTATCCAACTCTCCAAATTTTTCTACATTCTATTTTAAGAGTGTTACATTATGAAACTGAAATGTTGGCCTGCTCGACATCTATCAAATTTATTTATTATTAACAGTTATTAACACATCATCTTTAACTGAAATATGAGAAAAGGCTTTCAGACAACAAACACCTTCAAAAACATTGTTTACCTTCCCCTTAAAGTAGATTTACAGAAACAATTATAAAATTTGCAATTTATTTACGATAAAACAATTTTTGTTGCATGAAAGAGCGTTCATGAACTCTGTTTAATTTATTTTTATATTTCTTTGGAGATGACATTACCACAAGCCTGGATTGTAGTTTTATTACACAACCTAATGTCTTTTGTAAAGGACCATCCGTGAAATAAACAATTTCCTAACTCTTCTATGCTTTTCTTTCTTACGATTTTTCTTACCTCTGCCTTAAAATAAAAAATAAAGATACCAAGAAGGCTTGTCTTAAACCAATTTTATAGTCTAATTAAGTATATAATTCTTTGATACGAGTAGTTCGCCGGCGTAAGGAATAGAAGGAAGAGGTCATCTATATAAATAAAAATCTAAGATTTGTCTGATTTTCTATTTAAATTCTACCGGGATAAAATGTTTTCGCGTTTCAGATTATCCTGAACAATTGCATGAAAATAGAAAATCTCGTCTGTCTGTCTATCTCAGTGGTCAGTTCAGTAAGTGCTAGAATGTCTGTGGACGGGATCTAAGAGAGTCGTAATCGTTAGTCAACCCGAGGGTATATCGGACGTATGTACTTGCTAGGCTCCCGGCAATCCAAATGCGACGCGCCACTAACGCGTTATGGTGGCGAACTCGTGATCAGATGTTATCTCTTGGTGGGGTTAGAACCTCCCCCTACTTTAACATTTAACATGCACAGATAGTGGTATATGTGCCCACGTCTTAACCCACATAGCCACCGGTGCCCCAGATTATATATATATAGTTGCGAAAATTAAATACATGAAAAATTAAACAGAGATAGTCACGTATTTAGGAAGTACGAAGGAGATGAAAGGAGCCGACCGGGGAAGGACTATAGGGGCCCAAAGTGTCCAGTGGAGCCGGGATTATTCCAGACTAAGAGTCCAGTACCTTCGAGACAGCTTCCTCTGATGTTGCCGCTCCTCTATATAAGCTTGTACAACTCACCCGATCTCAGCTGTCTTCAAGTGATCATCAGTGCGTTCAGTGCAACAGTGCGACTTAGTGCAGTGCGGTAAAGTGTTTTATGTGAAGAGCAGTGTTGTACCGTGACTGTGTAAAGAACAGTATAGTGCCGGGTTTAAGACAGTGCAGTGCCGTTAACATCGCGAAATAAAAGACAGTACAGTGCCGTCTTTTTGCGAACTTCAGTGACCGTGAGTGAATTATTGGACTGTGTAATCTGAAGAACAGTGACGCCATCATTGCAAACTTTGAGTTGCAATTAAGAATAATTAACCAAGTGTATAGTGCATTGTTAAATAAATTGTACAGTGATAAAAAATCTGAAGCTTGTGTGTGTTGAATTTTGCAGTCAAAAAAAACTCTAATCAACATCGCTTATTACTGATTTTGTAATAAACGTAACAATATATATATTATAGTAGTGTATAATGAAATACCTTTACCTAACTTCACTTTACCTTGTCTGTAAAGTTTTATAATATATACGAATTTTTCCGTTAATTAATCTTATATAAATAATCTAAAAGGTTTGAGGAAATGGTATCTGGTGAAGAGTATATACTCCAATAATGAAGGGATTTGCGATATTAAACTTCTACCTCATATGAGTTAGTAGAAACTACCATATCCATGGCTCCTAGCTATTGAATTCACCGTAATCTTAATATTGGGGAAAGCCTGAATTAATGAGGCGAATATATTCATTAAAACAGTTCGGAGAGAAGAGAAGAGGAGAGAGAGAGAGATAGAGAGAGAGAGAGAGAAGAGAGAGAGATGTGGGGGGGGGGGGTGTGGATGGGTGTGTTCAGGCCTAGGTGTTGGAGCCTATACGTACGGAGCGAGCTCCCGATATTTCAATATGAAATGAAGTGAGGCACGTTGAGGCCGGTTATTAGAGGTGGGAGTGGGGGTTGGAGAAGGGGTGGGGGGAGCCTGGCTTGTGATTCCCATTCCCCTCCACACGTCAACCCCATTCCTTTCAAGATTAATAAGGCACTGCCTTCCCACTTTTACTATACTCAATAATGTGGCTTACCCACACTCCCTCGGCATGGTTTGCACATGATATATTGTAAAAACTACACTCTGAAAATTGTTCTAAATATTACACATATATAGAAAATGAAATTTACATCAACCTACCTTTCATCAGATTTCAGATTCTATATCAAAAGTATAATCAACTAATTTCTACTATTAAATCAAAAGTACATTCAACAAATTCTTATAAAAAGTATAATCAACTAATTCCTATTAAAAAAAAAGTATATTCAACTAATTCCTATCAAAAGTATAATCAACTAATTCTTACTATTAAATCAAAAGTATATTCAACTAATTCCAATCAAAAGTATAATCAACTAATTCCTACTAATTAATCAAAAGTATATTCAACTAATTCCAATCAAAAGTATAATCAACTAATTCCTACTATTAAATCAAAAGTATATTCCACTAATTCCTTTCAAAAGTATAATCAACTAATTCCTACTTACTTATTGGAGATGACGCACCCTACTGCAAACTCTGTAACTGTAGACTTATATAAAACATTATAAACCATATACTTACTGACTGCTATTTAAGGGCTCACATACACCTACCATACACTTTGACTGAATTACCACATGACAGTAGCCCGTATATAGACCGCGTATATGAACATAACAATATTTTCGAGAAATTATAATGTAGGACAATACTGAAAAAAATTGCAGAAATGAGCATACTTAAGTAAATATAAAGAAGTGATTATACATGTTAAATAACTGATTCGTCGCTAAATTGCCCCAGTCGCGAAATAATTATTGTATGAATAAATAAATGAATAATCATCTAATTCGTTATTTAAATATATATATATATATATATATATATATATATCCTCACCTTGCTTCTGAAATATCACTTTTTGAGTTTACATCTTATATTACCTAGGCTTTTATATTTATATTTATTTTATTTTATATTGCTTAAAAATATCTGTATGCATGAATGTCATACTTGGAAAATAACGAGAATAATCCTCACTTTTAAGAGTTAAGGTGAAATGGAGAATTCTACGGAGTAGGATAGGTCCTATGTACAACACTTCTAAGAATGTAGGAGTCCAGTGTAAATCACACTGTGAAGGAATACATGTATGTATTAGAGGAAATGTCTTGGAAGATGCAAAGCATTTAACTACATCTGTCTGCGCTTGCCTCTACTTCTTGTTTTTTCTTAAGTATCAGTCTCTTCATTTTCACTTGTACACTTGTTTTATTATATACGAGTCAGATACCAAAAATTATACTTTTCGATAAAACAGCGACTAACATTTCAAGAAAAAAGGCCCTTTAGCTTTGAATTGGTTACGATTCTTCATGGTGCTGTACTAGGTATATAATGCCCTCAAAAACAACTCATAATGCTATGTTCTCCAAGACCAGTTGATAGTTTCTACCTACCTAAGTTGCGACCTAGGTTAGGAGCAGTTTTTCATGATGAGTGTACGATCCTTACGTTTTGCTACCGAGGCTTATAGTAGGTGAGTCTTGCAAACAATTAAATGTTACTGCTTTCAAATTCTATTTTTACTAATACATTAATGAAATATGAGTAAATGGATCACCTGATCCACCAATTTCAGTAGAAAATTCCACGTGATTTATTTTTAATTTGAGCCCTAAATAATGCTGCGCTCGCCCGAATTATTCGAAAACTCCAGCCAACGTCGAAAGAGCTAGTCTATAATCGTCACTTGCTGCTTGAGCCTTTATGTATGGTACTACTGATATTCTGTTCGTTCGGAAACTAATGTATCATACAAAGAATATATATATATATATATATATATATATATATATATATATATATATATATATATCCACTTCGAATTCCTATATGGAAGGACGTCTATCCTACATTAACAAAATTATTTGTACTTTTTTTTTGTGGTGCTCAGTTTTGCGTGTTGTGCCCACTCTTACGTGGTGATTTCTACTTAAAACAACTCAATTACATGTCCAGCTTAAACTTCAAGTTCTGTTACTTAGGATTCTTATTAGGGTAGATTTAAAGAATGAATGTGTGGTAAATCCTCAATCATAGCTTGAATGACGTACACCGTCACGAACAATCATCTGGAACCTGTCTGCGTGTAGATTTTCAGTCATAAAGTCGGATTTTATCTTCTTACTTTTGCTATCTAACGGTGAAAATTGCTTTTCTATGCGACTTGATCGTAGCAATTGCTGTCTTTCTTTTCTGTCACTCATCTTTTTATCAACCCCTAAAAGGCCACCTTTTCGGCCTGCTTCTCCCTGCCTCATTAGAAATTATTTGTCATCTTCCAATTTTATCACATTTAGAGAATTTGCGTGAGAATTATCAAAATTATTTTGAATTCCTCTTCTTGCTGTCTGAATACAGTTTGTTTTATTTTATTTATTTTGGGAGTTTTAAGTTTCTTTGAACAATTGTAGGTTGCTGAAGTTTGAATTCTGGGTTTTCCTCAAAATATAATTGTTTTCGTAATAAACAATTCGCACTCTCATCAAGAGTCAGCTTGACATCGAGCAAGTTGTTAAACAATACAGACAATACATTGTAGTTTGATGAAAGATTTGAACCAGATATTTGATGAGTTGCTTTGCCGACTAAATAAATGTTTTTATCTCCACGTTTCTAAATGTAATGAATATGTCTGAACGAGGGTTTCGGCAAAGTCGCCACAGGTTGGAAATGTCTGATCAGGCTAGTATGGAATTATATATCATTTTTAGAGTATTAGGGATAAGGATTAGGGAGTAAGAACTGAACATCTTCAATGTCAACTTTTTTGGGACACCATAGTGTTCAAATATGAAGAAAAACCGTAAAAGTATACTCGTATAGTATTTTACATAGGCTTACTATGACGGAAGTCTGAAGCATAGAATTTAAGATGACGACGAACTTTTGTAAAATGCTTTAAAAGTTGTGATATTTTAAACTAATATTTTTTTAAGTCATAATATTCTTAATGTCCAAAGTAGGTATGTTGTCGTTTAGCCAAGGGAGTTAAGGGTTGATCACATTTATTGCACAAAAATTATAATGGATGTCTGTGTTTTTGACTTTAGGTGAGGTTAGCATACTATTATGTTTATATTTACTGATATTTGTAAATAATGCTAAGGACCTGTGCTAACCTAACTGTCTCTTGTGCGTCTGCCTGATTATTTTTGCATTGTATGGTTGTATTGTGTGTGTGTGTGTGTGTGTGTGTGTGTGTGTGTGTGTGTGTGTGTGTTGTAGCGTGTGGTGTTCCACACAGGAATGTATTCCCCTATCAAAATTAATTTTAAATAAATTTCATTCATTTAGCATGGTTATTAAGAAAATGAATGCATCGCATTCGATTAAGGGATACACTCTCTTAACATTGTTCAGGCAGCAAAATGAAATCAAAGCCAAGATTGTTCCAATAAGAATAAATATATAAATAAAACTAGATAAAATTGAACATGCTTTGAAGAAATTAATTATACGATCCAGCCATAGTGAATTCTAACGGCATTGAACCGAAGTACATTCGAAAGCCGTCTTGCTTGGTCGAAAGGATCAGAGGAAGACGAAGAAGGGGCCCAGTCTAGATCTTGGAAGAGTGAAGTAGGGGAGAGATGTCAGAAACACGGATGTAGACTCCTGACCTAGTGCCACATTTGTGTGTGAGAATTGGCAGATGTCGGGGCTATGGAAGAAGTTACTTGACTTTTTAAAGAAAGAATATCTTTAACAAAGAGAAATTATTTAAATTAATAGCCTTGCTTTTTATATTTGAGTGGAGAATGTATTTTCCTTTAATTATATAGTATGAGATTGTGTCTATTATAAATGTTTAGTTTAATGTAATATTGGAGGAAGCTCCGAAAATTAATATATATATATATATATATATATATAAAACATTGAAAGATTGAGCGTAAAGGCTTTAGATTACAAGGGAAAGTTTTTCATTAGATATTAAGAGTCATGTTGAAGATGAAAACACCTTTGAACGAGGGGCTTATTGCTCATGAATATTCAATCCACACCCTGGAACAGTGTTGAAGGCCTATCAGCTGAGGAAGACTGCTCTATGTCCTTCCAGGGTTAAGTACACTCCCACTCCTATCAACATACCACTATTTATAGTATACTTCATGTACATGACGTCATATGGGATGCCGCCTTTGTGAAAATAAATATTCTGAAAATATAAAGGAGAACAGCAAATAGTAAATCTCATTCCAGCAAAAATCGGTCAATAGAAAGTTATTTACGAGGCACTACAATCTTTGAAGTCTCCAAATCATTTAGCATCCTTTTCTTAGGCCTACTTTTTGTTTCTGTTTCCTCCTGGTATTCCATCACAGGACTAAGCAGCTCCATTTTTTCAAAATGTCATAGCTAGTGCTGTCTGCCCATTTTGATAACTTACTTACTTTCGTAAGTAATACTACTTACGTCAAATTCCGTATACTACCTTTAGTCCACCATTATTTCGTGTGCATCGACTTTACTGTTCCATAACGGTATCAAATATGTTTCACAAGGCTCTTTCTTCCTTTTTCAGCCATGGCCTCTTCTTTTCTTCCCTTAGAGTCCACATTTCACTGTTATACATGACCAGGAGTCAGTTCTTGTTTTGGTTTCTGAGAGAGGTACTCTCAAACTGTCCGAGAGCTTTATGCAGCCACAGGCCACATGAAGCATTCTACCTCAAATGTCTACTTCCATCTAATACCAATCCCCCCAAATACTTAAATCCCCCAATAAAACTGAGTTTTCTGCCTGTCTAGTCTGTCTATCATATGTACTTCGTCTTATGCACATTTATAGTGGACCCAAAGTCTTGCACTTTACGAGAAAATTCTTCTTCAATTCCAGCCGATACTGCTATGATTCTAGAAGTAATTAATAGTTGGCGAACGCTGTGCCCATTATTTATGGCGACACTAGTATTAGTTTTATCCTCGAACTGCCACTGACAGGGAAGGGCAAACAGCTCCAGTTATTGAGGTTATCTTGCCTTATATCTTTAGTAAACTTATAGCTACTTGAGACGCCCCAACTGGTTCTGACTTTAGTGAAAGCTCCTTTCCAGTGAGAATCCTTGACAACCTGATCACTAGGTATTCACTGGGACACAATGGATCTAGCAATTTAAGTCCTTATAGTGTATTTTAAGCCTGCTGGAAGTTAAGAAAGAGGTGGTGACATCAACACCATGCACCTGTAGCTAGCATCCAACACCTGTTTAATGGGGAAGATGTTATCTAAGTCTAGATTCTTGGGGGCAAAGCTTCTTTGGTACTCTTCCAGTATCCTTTCAACCCCTCTCCATCAACCTCAACTAATGGTCACAGACAGTATTTTATAAAATATAGAGGAAAGCATCATGTCCTTACAGTTTTTACATTTTAGTTAGTTGCATTTTAAGAATAGGGACAATGACCGCTGATCCTCAAACTTATATTTATTTATTTAATATTATCAGTGCGGCGTCATAATTTAAGAATTTACGTTCTAAACTACATGATTCTTATTTGATCAATACTACACACGATATTTGACCGTTTTATGGGGAGATGTTTAGAGTATGAATAATTAAAAACTCCAAATATTTCGGTTACTATCAGTCAAATCAAAAATTTTTAAATACCCGTGCTGTAGGAATTTTAATTTTCTATGACCATTGGATAATTTCTCTGACTCCAAAACTAACGGAATAATTTGTATTTTCTTGGTTTCGGTCTTTTGTAAAGCCCTCTTCTTCTCATCCGATTTACACTTGGAGTAACTCAGTCATTAAACATCGTGAGTCCAACTAACATTTTAATCCCTGTTTACCCCTTTTATCCCTGTATGCAGGCTACTTACTACGGGAGTAATAGTCGATAAATGGTGAGTACCAGCCCCAGTAATAATAATTAAAAATTTCTGTTATTATTCACTAACCATAATAATATTATATAAAAACATTTTAGAATGGGAAAATGGAAGGTGTAATTTTAAAGCAGATGAAAAAAAAAGGTAAATCTAGCCTAGCCAAAATTTCGCAATACAGAGAGGAACTGGACAAAGGGCGAATATATTAAATCAAATTGTGCCAAACAAAAGGTTGCAGATTGGCAAATTGTTTCTGTAACTAACATAACAAAATTAAACCGTGTTTCTATCAATCATTTGTTCAAATAAATTTGACTATAAAGTATGGCAGACATTTTCACATCGAAATACTGAGCTAACTAATTTAATTTACGACATCAAAAGTATTTGTAGCAACAAACCTTTGGAACATTTAGAAGTTAATATTGGCTAACAATTATATTATAAATACGGGCATTTGTAGCAAAATCTATATTGGCTGTTGCAACTCAAGAAGTACATCTGATAATTAAAGTAAATCTAATGAATGTGTGAAATATTTATAAGATATTTTGTTTTAAATCATTGTACTATCTACGCAGTTTTTGCATGAGGACACAGAATAACAGACCACATTGACAAATGGATAATGAAACGTTCAAATATTCTGAAATATACCTCATTGTAAGAGCATTAATACAGATAGCATCAAAATGACGTCTCTAAACTTAGAAACTAGAGATATTGTTACTGGTGAGGTGTTAACATGGCTCACTTAATTATTGGGTCAAGTTGTAATACAAATAAAGAGATTGTATTTGATTCAGAAATTGAAGATGCCGGGGGCATGAATTACACACGGTGAAAAATAAAAGTTAGTGTAGACGAAATTTCATACATCTACGATATATCCTTGCTCTTGGATATATTTTTAAATAATATGTTTAGTATGAGAGATTGTTAAATTGTAACAAATATGTAAAAATTTCCCTAGGATATTTCTCAAGATAAATGCCTAAAACCTTCAAATACCAATATTTTATCATTGAAGGAAGTAAGATAGAATGCTCGACACTATTCAAAAGACACTACTATGGAATAATGCTTGCCAACTCCCTTATCAAGTAAAGAGATCTGGAGATATTAGTTAGTTTACATATTTTGCAAAATGGCTTAATTCTTTTATTGTTATTGCTCATTTGCTGTCTTATTAGAGGAAAATTTTCTACCTGTTAGTTACATCTTTTTATCAGCGGTGCCTTGATTTATTATCTTCCTTACATCTGAAATAATTCTAGTAAAAATATTTATTTATTTGGTGAGCTCCACAGTGAGGCAATGCCGCGCAGTATCATTTATTTTCATTAGAAATTTAAATAGAATAGAAAAAAAAATAGTAATGTCTACAAAGTTATTAAAAAGTAATATAAAATATAGCGAAATAAAAATGAGAAAGCGTTAAATTAAAACTATAAATTTTTCGATTAGATCCTAGAATGATGATGATAGAATGAGGGACCCTAAGACACAAATCTAAAAATTTATTTTTCCCTCTTGTTCACACAATCAACCCAACCACCCCTTTTTAAAAAAGTATTAAATAAATCTA